>JAJHSJ010002561.1:0-45110 GCA_021015155.1 Magnolia officinalis | reverse complement strand
ACTGCACTACTTCCACTGATGTACTCAAAGCTTTCGATGATGCCATACATGATGGGGTGAATGTGTTGTCTTTGTCTCTCGGCTTAGGGATCGAGATGGATGTGGCGCTCGTTTGGGTAGAGAAAGAGAAAGAAGGATTTAGGGTTCGGGTTTTCGGGTGCGGGTAGATAAAAAATAAAAAGTAAAAAATATATATATACTTATATTGGTCCGATCCGAATCAGATCAGATTCTGGATTAGATCGGTCCCGATTAACCATTGATCTGAACTTGATCCGATGTACAGTCGGATCTGACTGGACCAACTCGTTCTGACCCGATCCTGGCCTTCGGTTCAAATCAGATCAAGTCGGATCCGTCGGATCGGTCCAGTTTCTGTCCAGCTCTACACACAGCAGCTATTTAGTTGATGTATTGATGTCAGCAAGCTTTGTAGGTCCCATCATGAGGTATGTATTATATCCAAACCGTCCATCCATTTGGCGAGCTCATTGTAAGGCTTGGGACGAAAAATAAGAAAGATCTAACTATCAAGTCGACCACACTACAAAAAGAAGTGGGATATTGAACGTCTACCATTGAAACCCTTCAGGGGGTCACAAAAGTTTTGGATCAATATAAAAATTGTTTTTCCTCTTCATCCAAGTTTTGGTGACCTTATTAATAGAATATTGGATGGAAAATAAACGTTATGGTGGGCCCAGTGAATTTTTTAACGGTGAAAATCATTATCCCCGTTGCTATTTGTGGTGTGGTCCAGTTGATCTTTGGATATGATTTATTTTTTGTATAATGCTCTAAACTGATCTCAAAAAATAGATCAATGATGTGGATATAATAAATACATCACTGTGGGGCCATGGAACTTTGATCTCCTTTGAACTGTTTGTACAACTTGAAGCTCGAGGAGCATCAGTACACCAGCTATATAGCTTGTGTGTGGTACACCAGCCACTCGACTTCCACACACACCCACGCTACGTGCACCCATACCACATAAGCACTCAGTCCCATTATTTCAATGTGGAAACAGAGTTTTCAACCACTGAGCCATTGGGGAGTGAAACCATTAATATATATATATATATATATATATATATATATATATATTATATATATATATATATATATATATATAGCTGCTTTGTTTTAGTCTATGACAGGAAAACTGTTATTTTTAGATTATTTATTCAAAAACAGTCTTTTGTTTGCACCAATAATTCATAGTAAAGCTGTACACGAGTCAAGATGGCTCAGCTCGCTCAACTCAATTTGAAAAAGCTTGACTTGCCTTAGGCTTGAAATTGGATTCGGACCATGTCGAGCTGGATTTTGGACCTCAAAAAAGTTCGGTTCAACTCGGATCTAACCTCAACTCGAACCAACTTGGATCGAATCAGCTTGGTAACTCGGTTATTTTGATTTTGATGCTGTTCACTGACTGTAAGGAATGGATACAAAACAAATCACTACAAAAAAAAAAAAAAAAAACTTTACATTATAAAATTGCCCTCATATCTTGATTTTTTTTTTTTCTTACCAAGTGTTTGATGAAATACCTGTAAAGAATTGTTACTGTTTTACATTCCCTAAGAATTTGAAAATGCATTCTATGTATTCGAGAAAATGTCGCACATGCTCGAACTTGGCTCAAAACGGTCAAAGGTGCTGACCGAACCAAGCCCAGTTCGAGCTAGAGTTAGCTACTGGTTGAGCCGAGCATGCCAAGCTCACTCGGTTCAACTCATGCGCAGCCTTAGTCCACGGCCTCTCACCATAAGTCTATGCACAATTTTTACCAAGAGTATTTTTGTATTGACGAAATCACTCTTCTCATTTTTTAAACAAATCTTTTCTTTAATGTACTTTAAGAAGTCCACGAAATGAGGTAGGGCTGACCTTTGCAAATCTGAGCCATCCACCACATTCGTTATCTTATTTTTATGGTATGGGCCCAAAATTCAGATGGATCCATTGCACATGTGGGTCCCACTATATGAAAAAAGTGGATAGTGGCTTACTACTGTTGAAATGATCAATGATCTTTTAGGCTATTTAAACAGCTGAAATGACATTCCCAACGGTTTAGAATATTATTTCCAACGGTCTGACTGATATTTGCCCACGATCTAAAACTTTTGTGGCATCGTGATGGCTTGAAAGGCCTGGGTTCAATGTATTATAGATTATTTGAGCTTCGGTTATAGATTATTTTTTCCCAAAGCCCTAAATCATATAAGGAAAATGATACACAACTCCGAATTTTTTAAAAGAAAATCTTAAGGCAAGACCATCTCACGACATTTTTATGCAACCATTAATTTTGGTGGGGGTCCACATTTGTGATTTTTGTCATAAATCTGAACTATCCATCATTTTCACCATCTTATTTTAGGACGTGGGCCTAAAATCTAAGAACGTTTAATCAAAGGTGGGTCCCACACATAGGAAGATGCGGGTACGTTACTATAGTTAGAACTATCAATGGTCCAATTTTCATATTTTTAGGCCATCCAAACCATTGAAATGACATTTCCGGGGGCTAAAAGTAACCACCAGTATTTGCCCCTGATCTAAATTTTTTGGGCCCCGTGATGATTTGAAGGGTTTAGGTTTAATGTGCACTCTTACTTGACGTGTGGCCAACCTGAGCTTCAAAGTTGGATAATTTTTTTGGGTCCATAAAATCATAGGAGGAATTAGTGGACGGCTCGGATTTGTCAAAAAACACAATGTCAGGAACAATATCCACTATGTCAGGAACAATATCCACTATGCAACTTTAATTTTGGTGGACCCCATTTTCTTGATACTTATCGCAAATCCGAACTGTCCACCATTTTCACAATTTTATTTTAGGATGTGATCGAAAATTCAGGCTGATCCAATGCAAAGGCGGATCCCACCATAGGAAAAAGTGGGTCTATGGCTTATCACTATTGAAGCTATCAATGGTCCAGTTTTGACATTTTTAGGCCATTTTAACCATTGAAATGACATTCTCAACTATTCGGAATGTCATTCTTTAACCGCTGGTTTTCACTCATAATCTAAAATTATGTGACCCCATGATGGTTTGGAAGGCTGGGTTCAATATGCACTGTTACCTGCCTTGTGGCCCACCTGAACTTTGGATATAGATCATTTTTTTTTAATTCTAAATCATAAATTTATATGATAAAAATGGTGGATGGCTCAGATTTTTTTTTTTTTTTTTTTTTTTTAAAAAAAACACAGTGGGCCCAATGATCACGGCTTCCTCGCTGAATCGACCATGGACTATGGACCATGTTATTCTTGCACCACATCCTTCCGTAAGTCAGCAAACAGATGGATGGTCTGGATCTAGTCCAATTACGTCACATATGCAACCATGACACCACACATGCAAAGGACACCAAAGACGTTTAAAACCCTGTGCAAAGATGTCCAAATGGGTCTTGGATATAGAATAGGATAGAAGTGTGGTTATTTACTTGTGAAGATGGCAAATTTGTCATTTTCCCACTTAACAGATCCTCTCTGTTAGTCAAAAGTTGTGCAGCCAGTAGAAAATCTATATATGAAAACAGTATGTGTTTTTAGAGAAATAATTTAGAAGTAATAGTTTTGTTTATCAATATACCAAAACAGAGGCATCTTATAAAAAAAATCCCTAAAAAATATTACTCATTGGAAAAAATTGATTGATTCAAATTTTTTTTCCACAAGGCGCCGTCAATAGCCTAATTGAATCCCTTCTTATCACTTCTTTCAGGGGTTGTTTAACATCTCGGCAAATAAAAACTTATTTGCTTATTTCGAAAAAAAAAAAAAAAAGTCTTTTTCAAAAATAAATGGTTTGATAATGATTTAAATTTCAAACTACTAATATAGACATAAGATATTTTACCTCTTAATTCTTTAGGCACGGAGTGTGTGTTTTTTTAAGAGTTCATTTTACTAATGCTAGCATATATTTTAAGGGTTTTTTTTTTTTTTTTTTTTTTTTAATAGAAAAGTTTGTCCCCAAATGTTTTATGAAATTTCCATGTAACTTACTTTTCTTCTCTTTATAATCATCCACATCACATCGGAGGTGGTCCCATATGATGAATGACTCATAATGAAGGTGGGCCACATATGGCATGTGGTTTACATCAAAGGCGGGGCTCATACGTAACGTTCCAGATATTTCCATTTTAGTTTAGGTTCATTCTGTTGTTTGATATATGTATCTGCGATTAATTAATGAGAATTTTAACTTATTTGGTTAATAAATTTTTATCTGTAATAATTTAGATATGAGTTCTTTTGTAAGAATTGCTTAGAAACATACCTATAACCATGTAGAATCATTAGATTTTTTAAAACTCTCAAATCAGAAATAATTATGAAAATAACATTAACGTAGACCCTTGATTTCTAGATCACATGGTTCTCATAATCTGCTTGATGTGAAATTTTTTCACAGGCCTATCTATCATAAATTAACCATACATGTCGAATTTCAGCTATTAGATTATAGTATAAGTAGTACAATTGACAAATCATCCCTTTTGACCATTGATTTTGGTGTCCCTCAATTTTGTAGGTAGTCATATTAGGATATTTTCCTTTATGAATGTAAATCCATGTGATTCGAGTTCACAAAAGTAACCATTTACGATAATAAAATCAACTACACATTAAATTTTATTCCATTTAAACGTAAAAATTCAACTGATTGGATCCTCAGATCCCCCAAATCCTCAAATCCCTAATTTGTAAAATCAGAAAAACCCCAATTCGGGGTCCACATTCAAATCTATAAGCCCTAAAATCCCCAAATCCCAAAATGAGGGTCCACATCAAATCAAAAATCCATAAATTACTAAATCCCCAAATTCCTAAATTGGCACTGAGAAGAGAAGAGAGAGAGAGAGAGAGAGAGAGAGAGAGAGAGAGAGAGAGAGAGAGAGAGAGATACCTCACGTTCAACAAATTCCTATCAACCGAGCTTCAGAGAGAGAGGGCGAGGGTGTGCGTGAGCAGGCCATTGTGGATCAAAGAAACACAAGAAAGGTTAGGGGGAGAGAGAGAGAGAGAGAGAGAGAGAGAGAGAGAGAGAGAGAGAGAGAGAGAGAGAGAGGATCAGGGCGAGAGAGAGCAGAGGTTCTCTGCTGGATGTTGGACGCCGGACGCGGATTAGATACAGGTTGAGTAGTGAGTTGGCTACTGAAGTGACGTCACCAAATTCTGTGGGGCCCACTATGATGTATGTGTTGTATCCACACCGTCCATCCATTTTGAGATATTATTTTAGGGCGTGACCCAAAGAATGAGGCAGATAAAAACATGTAGTGGACCTCACCATAGAAAACACTGGAGAGAGTGATTACCACCATTGAAACTATCCTAAGGCCCACCATAATTTTTATTTGAAATCCAACCTGTTCAAAAGTTTAAAAAGACATGAATAAGGTAAAACACAAATATGAGCTTGATCTAAAACTTTCGTGGCCTTTAGAAGTTTTTAATGGTGGGTGTCATTTTCCCCACTATTTTTTGTGCTGGGGTCCACTGGAGCTCTTGATTTAACTATGGATATTGCCCTAAAATGATCTCTCCAAATGGATGGAAGGTGTGGATATAAAACATACATCACGGTGGGGCCCAAAAATGAGAGGTATATAAATATCAGGTGGACCACACCACATGAAAACAATAGTGATTGGATATCCATCATTAAAATCCTCATAAGGCCCACTGTACGGTTTATTTGGCATCCAATCTGTTTATTAGATCATACAGGCCTAGATGAAGGGGAAAAACAAAAATCCTATGTGAGTCAAAACTTTTATAACCCCCAGAATGTTTTAAATGGTTGACGCTCATTCAACACTATTTCTTATAATGTGGTCCATTTCAAATTGGTACATGCCTTGTTTTTTGTCTCATGTCATAAGATGACCTTTAAAAATAGATGGACAACATGGATTAAACACAAACATCAGCTTAATCTGGGACTTGGATTGGGTAGTGATGACCCTTACCATGGGGCCCATGCAGATATATGTAATTGGTTGCAATGGTAGGTGATTGTACATTTCCTAGTGTTATAGCATACTCGAGATTTTTCATCTCACATCATAACATTAACCAGCAAACATGTGTGATATGGATTTTACAATGCCATTGCAATGGCCCTGCAACGACTCAGTTACACAGTATACCTACTTCTATGCTCCTTGATGGCTCCACACAGAGAAGAAGTTCGAGGAGTCTACTTGCATCAAAAAATTGAAAAGATAAAAATACTTGGTTGCAAATCAAATATAGGGCACATACGATAGCCTATAAATGAAGTTAAATGGAAAATGAAAATGGAAGTAAATGAATTGGGAATAAATGACTTACTAGTTTTGTTTGGATGGGAGTACATGAAATGTGTTGATGCAGTTTTCCAGCAGACCCTTTGTATAAACCTTTCCTGGACCTGCACAAGTGGAAAGAAGAACAGAGGAGGCCCTGGCCAATACAGGGGACTCTCTGATGCCTAAGTCAGTATCAAGGTCTTATAGAGTAGGGTAGGATCTCCAGAAAAGAGATGTCAGACAAGTATTTAGGGTTTCTCAGTAAACATACCTTGAATAGTGGGAGGTGCCTCTATATTTATAGGAGAACCAGAATACAGTTTCAGGAGGACTCTCGCCTGATATCTTGGCTGTAATCTGGGATGTCCGCGAGAGTGGTTCTCAAGATTGTTGGGATCCAATATTATCCTCTAAAGATCTTAAGTGAGATCTTTTAGGACGTTAAAGGATATCCCGAATCTTGGTGGATGTTCCATCAACACTGTTTCTTGGGGAACACAGCGGTGGATGTTCCATTAACACTGTTTCCTGGGACGGGCACACAACGGTTTTGGATCAAACTGATGGTTGCGTTGTCCCAAAACCACGTTTGTGTGACCATAATTCAATGTGGCCCACTGATGAGCTGACTTGGCCTGGGCAAGTTCATGATGTGGTATCCCTAATTAATGTTCTGGATCTTCTTCATAAATGTATCTTTTAAATATTTTTTTCTGAAGGTGACTGAGCAAGACATGGTGAGGGTTCTTACTTTAAAATAAAATTTTCATTTCGGGGATATTTGTGTGTAAATTATTTCTGATAGTTTCCTTCTACAGGCAATTGAACAACAATGAACTGGTTAATAGCATTTCGGCCGAGCTTGGACAGCTGGAGTTGTTTGAATTGTGCATGGTAAAGATTAGGGAGACAGAGAGAGAGAGAGAGTGGTTCTCAAGAAATCTTAGATTTTAGGACGTGGGCCTAAAATCTAAGACCATTTAATCAAAGGTGGGTCCCACACATAGGAGGATGCGGGTACGTCACTTACTATAGTTAGAACTATCAATGGTCCAATTTTCATATTTTTAGGCCATCCAAATCGTTAAAAATGTCATTTCGGGGGCTAAAAGTAACCACCAGCATTTGCCCCTGATCTAAATTTTTTGGGCCCCGTGATGATTTGAAGGGTCTGGGTTTAACGTGCACTCTTGCTTGACGTGTGGCCAACCTGAGCTTCAAAGTTGGATAATTTTTTTGGGTCCCTAAAATCATAGGAGGAATTAGTGGACGGCTTGGATTTGTCAAAAAACACTATGGGCCCACTGTCAGGAACAATATCCACTATGCCAAAGCCCTGAGACGTCACCTCTTCATGCAACTTTAATTTTGGTGGACCCCACTATCTTGATACTTATCGCAAATCTGAACTGTCCACAATTTGCGCAATTTTATTTTAGGATGTTGGCCCAAAATTCAGGCTGATCCAATGCAAAGGTGGATCCCACCATTGGAAAAAGTGGGTCTATGGCTTACCACTATTGAAACTATCAATGGTCCAGTTTTGACATTTTAAGGCCATTTTAACCATTGAAATGACATTCTCAACTATTCAGAATGTCATTCTTTAACCGCTGGTTTTCACTCATAATCTAAAATTATGTGACCCCATGATGGTTTGGAAGGCTGGGTTCAATATGCACTGTTACCTGCCTTGTGGCCCACCTGAACTTTGGATATAGATAATTTTTTTTTACTAAATCATAAATTTATATGATAAAAATGGTGGATGGCTCAGATTTTTTTTTTTTTTTTTTAAACACAGTGGGCCCAATGATCACGGCTTCCTCGCTGAATCGACCATGGACTATGGGCCATGTTATACTTGCTCCACATCCTTCCGTAAGTCAGCAAACAAATGGATGGTTTGGATCTAGTCCAATTACGTCACATATGCAACCATGACACAACTTACCAAATACTGCCCCACATGCAAAGGACACCAAAGACGTTTAAAACTGTCACGCCCCAGACTCGGAAACCGAACTCACAAGGAACCCGATGGCCGGTTCTAACCGCAACAGCCTCCATAGTACCCCATTCTCGACTCCTGAGGCAGGTTCTAATCCTGGGATCCTACAAGGAGGATTTTTATAACAGTATAATCGTTACCAATACGAGCATACCCAAGATCACAACAAGTAAATCTTAGAATAACAAAGGCACACATCACAAAATCCACTAAGAATTTGAACTTTTATAAGTATCCATAAGGTCCAAAAGGACATACATAAGATAATAGAAGGAAGAAAGGAAGTCTGCAACAGTGGGTCCTCAAGCTTAGCTCTAATCCAAAATCTGCCACGGCGACGCCTGCCTAGGATCTCCTGCACGCATCAATCGTGCATAAGCTTATAGAAAGCTTAGAGGGTGGTGAAAGTGTGTGACAATGGTGTTCAGAAGAAGATAGAGAATGTAAAAGGGAGTCATGATCAATACCAATACCACTAGCCTTACCAAGGCTATCATGAATGCAAGAAACTATACCAAGGCAGTACGATAATGCAGGAAGCCATACCAAGGCTATATAATGCAATGAGTACTGTAATACAATGAGTACTGTAATGCGATGAGTACTGTAATGTAATGAGTACTGTAATACAATGAGTACTGTAATGCGATGAGTACTATAATGTAATGAGTATTGTAATACGATGAGTACTGTAATGCAATGAGTACTGTAATGCATTATGAGGCTTACACAGCCGATGCAAATGCAATGTGAAATAATGTCAGTGCTCATATCCAATCCACATATTAAGTACATTTCCATATAAGGAAATCACTGGGGTCCATTACACTACTGGATGACTGCCGCTCTACAGACCCCGTATAGTCAAACGAGCGTAAGAGACCTTACTACCCTGCCTGCGGACAGCCAATCACTAGCAAGGCCTGAAGGTAGCGGACCCATTCACGAGCTGGTTAGACTCAGCCTAGCAATGCCCCCTTACATCAGGCAAGTAAGGTCACACCCTTATCCAACCAACTACACGACAGTGGGAGTCGCGGCCTAACGGTATAAGGCCCTTGTATGCCCATATATTCCACCCGGTCATGGCGCTGGAGCAGATCCTTGGTACCATGGAAGTTTTGGAAATTTCACCCATGGGCATCCTATGCACCTGGTATGCTTAACTAATATTTTCGGTGTCTATACATACGGTCACCCACGAATATCCCTGTGGAGGTAAGGCCCTGATGAAGCAAGGACGGATACCCACATGCTATGCAAATGCCAGATGCATGAATTACACAATCACTCATGCATTAATCTCAAGCATCCATCATGCTCCATAGGGGAAAACTCTACCCCTCGGGGAGATACCAACATACCCTACACAATGGAACAACCATGGCCAATCATACCTCAACCAAGCATGCGTATGATGCGTATGAGAGTGGGCCATGAAGATAAATAGGGGTGTCAATGAGGTGAAGATGAACTCTCTACCTAACCATGAAAGGTCTAGGTACTTAACCAATATTCTCATAAGGAATACAACCTCTAGTGGGGGCCCATTTTCCTTGGGTATTCCCTGAGACTAAGGAGAACAATGATATGGGCCTAAATAGATGAGACAGGCCTAGTAAGGGCCTATGGTGGGCCTTTAACCACCCATAAAAGCCCATGGGCCTACCTTTAGGCCACCAATGTGACATCTAACAACAATTGGTTCTCAAGAGGTAGCCCATCTCTAATTGATTACGGATTAAGGCTCAAGGCCTACACAACATTAGAAATAAGAAATGGGCAGCCATAAACATACCACATACACTCATGTTGGACTTCAGAAAGGCAGCCTAAGGCCTATCCAAAACATGGGTCCAAGGAAAACACACATAATCCAACCCATACATACCACTATAGGCCCATAGGGGAAAGGTTAGGGCCCAACATAAAGGCTACTATTTCTGTATATTGTGGTGGGCTAGTGGGCAGCCTATTGCTCAAACCACATAGGCAAATGTCATGCTCTTAGTCAAGTAAGGTTGGGCCTACAACCCGGCCCAAGTATA
Organism: Magnolia officinalis; assembly: GCA_021015155.1. Lineage (NCBI taxonomy): Eukaryota > Viridiplantae > Streptophyta > Magnoliopsida > Magnoliales > Magnoliaceae > Magnolia > Magnolia officinalis. The sequence continues at coordinate 34,716 of JAJHSJ010002561.1, read as the reverse complement.
AAGTTGATTTGGTGGGCAACCAAAGGCCCATCTATTTATGTAACCCGGCCCATTAGCCCAACATAATAGTATGACAAAAGAAAATGGCCCAAGAGTATTCTAAAATATAAGGGAGCAATAAATACCCAATTTTCTCAATATGGTGGGCCCCATAATCATGGCCTCAATGGGCCCTAGAACATCAGGGATGGGTCCCCAACTAATCATACACAAAGTCCAATGGGCTGGGGCCCAAAAGTTCTGAAATAACAAAGGGGACAATAATGTACAGAAAATTTCTGCAATGCATGTTGTTGTCCTAAATTTAGGCACTCCATTAGAATGGGTCCAGGGCCTCTAAAACTTTAGAAATTGAGGGCCAAGTTCCCTCATCATGCATATAATAAGAGGAAACCCCAAAAGGTGGCCCACCATCAGAGGAAACATTTTTGAATTATAGTTTTTATCAAGGCATATTGCTGGACTGCACAGCAGAAAAATCTGGCAGTCCAACCATCTTGGCCCATTCTTCTGGATGCCCAAATGAGGTCAGTTGGGACTAAAATTCTACAGAGTGACACTTACATAGGTGAGCCACACCCCCACAAAATTTCAGAATTTTTGAATATTCCTAAGTATTTTAATTAATTTAAATAAAACAGTCTGTAAGAAAAAAAAAATGGACAGACTTGGACGTCCCAACGTGGTGGGCCAGTTCGGCCCTCACCACGGTGTGTACAGGGGTTCATTGGCTATGAAATTTAGTAGGTAGGTCCTAACATGAGTGGATCACACTCCTACAAAATGTTAGAATTTTTGGACATATATAAATATTTTAATTCATCTAAATAAATCAATCTATCATGAAAATCGGAATGATCTAAACACCATATTATAAAGGGCCGGTCCAACCACCACCATGGTGTGTACAGGCGTCCATTGGGCCCAAAATTTTGTATGTGGGTCATAATATGAGTAATAAACCTCCCTTTAAATTTTTATAAGTTTTAGATACCTAAAAGTATTTTAATAAATTTTGGAATTCCAACCTATCCAGGGTGGAATGTTGCTGGAACAGTGCAGAAAATCCAGACTGTCCACCTCACTTAGACCACACCTTTAGGACCCCAATGAAGGTCATATAGGTCTGAAATTTGGGGGACATTAAGATGAGATTCCCACTTTTCAGAAAAGTATATTTGATGGGTACAAAAGGTCCCCCAATCAGTCCCAAATTCAAGCCAAGTCCAGCAAAAATCTGTCCAGAAATTTCTGGACAGCAATACATGGCTGGACACATCAGCCTATATCTCAATAATCTCAGCCATAAAAAGGGTGTGTGGCCTTCCTCAGTGGGCCCCACATATGTCCAGATCACAGACTAAGACTAGGACACTTGCATGCATTGATTAAGGTGTCCAAAGATCATGGAGTTAGGTGGTAAGGGCGTCCCACCTTGCTAGATTTTTATTTTTATTTATTTTGGGACATCCTAGGCCCACTAAATGGGCCACACACACATCATCATCCACACATTAGAGAAGATAGAAGAAGAAAAGAAAGTAATCCGGCCATGGGGGTAGGGCCCCGCCACTAATGGGCCCTCCCAAGAATGAATCATACCCATACAACTACATTGATTGTACATGCAACATAAAATCATTACATGTATGATCTATAATTGCTATAGATGGTTGGGATGCCATCCTAACATGTTCCTTAAGGTCTAGATGACCTTGAGATGGAGTGGATCATTAAATACATTATGATGGGGTCCATAGAGAATGGCCCCATCATGGATCATGACATGCATGTAGGATGGGCCAAAGGGCCACATCCATGGGATCAAATGGGATCCCCACCATGGAATGGTGGGTCCCATGTGATCTATCCATAAAGAAATATAAGATTAAAGAAAAGAAAGGAATTCAACAAAAGAACAGTCACCCACCTCAAAGATGATCACCAAACTTCCACACTAAGATCCTCTAGCACCAAGGAAAATGGATCTATGGTTGAGATCATGTTTGAGGGCTAGATGATGGGGGATTAAGGAAGAAAGTGGCTGGAAAATAGAGGGAAGATGAGGAGAAGGTTGCTGGAATTTTACAAATGGAAGAGAAAAATGAGAGGGAAAGAGGGAGAAAAAGATTTTTAAGGGAAGTAATCATAACCTATGGTGATACAAACAATGTTTGCTAGGGTAGGTTAGGTATGGGTAGTATTTAGGGTAGGTAGTGTTTATTCCATGGAAATTGTAGTGTGTGTGGGTGGTGTGCATGGGAACTTGTGCCATGAGAGTGATTCATATGCTTTTGTATAAAAAGTGGGTCACATGATGAAATGCTCACAACTTTTGATCTATAAGTCGGATGAATGCACAAGACGCGTCGTTGGAACCGCAACGACGATACGAACGAGATGACATAATTCTAGGGTCGACCCGAGTCGGTTCTATATAACCAGACTCAAAGATAACCGCAAACACTATCGGAGGTAGCGGGTCGTCGAAATTTGACCGGTAGGACTGCGGGACCAAAATAAACTAGATGCATACTCACACACACACATGCACACATGCGAACTCGGGTCGGGTCTCACAAAAACCCTATGCAAACATGTCCAAATGGGTCTTGGATATAGAATAGTATAGAAGTGTGGTTATTTACTTGTGAAGATGGCAAATTTGTCATTTTCCCACTTAACAGAGCCTTTCTGTTAGTCAAAAGTTGTGCAGCCAGTAGAAAATCTATATATGAAAATAGTAGGTGGTTTTAGAGAAATAGTTTAGAAGTAATAGTTTTGTTTATCAATATACCAAAACAGAGGCGTCTTATATAAAAAATCCCTAAAAAAATATTACTCATCAGTAAAAATTGATTCAATTTTTTTTACACAAGGCCCCATCAATAGCCTAATTGAATCCCTTCTTATCACTTCTTTCAGGGGTTGTTTAACATCTCGGCAAATAAAAACTTATTTGCTTATTTCGAAAAAAAAAAAAAAAAGTCTTTTTCAAAAATAAATGGTTTGATAATGATTTAAATTTCAAACTACTAATATAGACATAAGAGATTTTACCTCTTAATTCTTTAGGTACGGAGAGTGTGTTTTTCTTAAGAGTTCATTTTACTAATGCTAGCATATATTTTAAGCCTTTTTTTTTTTTAATAGAAAAGTTTGTCCCCAAACGTTTTATGAAATTTCCATGTAACTTACTTTTCTTCTCTTTATAATCATCCACATCACATCGAAGGTGGTCCCATATGATGAATGACTCATAATGAAGGTGGACCACATATGGCATGTGGTTTACATCAAAGGCGGGGCTCATACGTAACATATATATTTCCATTTTAGTTTAGGTTCATCCTGTTGTTTGATATATGTATCTACAATTAATTTATTAGAATTTTAACTTATTTGGTTAATAAATTTTTATCTGTAATGATTTACATATGAGTTCTTTTGTAAGAATTGCTTAGAAACGTGCCTGTAACTGCGTAGAATCATTGGATTTTTTAAAACTCTCAAATCAGAAATAATTATGAAAATGTCATTAAAGTAGACCCTTGATTTTTAGATCACATGGTTCCCATAATCTGTTTGATGTGAAATTTTTTTCACAGGCATATCTATCATAAATTAACCATACATGTCGAATTTCAGTTATTAGACATAGAATAAGTAGTACAATTGATAAATCATCCCTTTGACCATTGATTTTGGTGTCCCTCAATTTTGTAGGTAGTCATATTAGGATATTTTCCTTTATGAATGTAAATCTATGTGATCCGATGTAACAGACCGGATTTTTCCCAACCTGGAATTAGACGTCCTTAGGCGATGGGTCAATCCTAACACCGGTTTGACTTCTCAAACACTCAATTAAAGCCTCAAATCCCTTTTCAAACCATTTTCTTCACAAATCCCACCCTTCACTACCTTGTTCTTTCAATTTTCTACGTAATTTCACCCTAGACACTATCCTAAACTAGCTAAGTAGTATAACTTGGGTCACTTTATATACAAACTACAAAGGCCCAGGTACCACCTCAGACAGAAATCATACAGGACTAAATCCTTTAGAAATTAGGCGAGAATTAGTTAGTGTGAAATTAGAGTACCTGTGAAATTAGCACTAATCACTTTAAATACGATCTGCAAGACCCAAAACTTGTAAAATCATTGACGCTAGGTTACCCTAAAATCTAGGATCAAACTCATTACCCGGCTGCTCTCGGGAGCCTCTCGAAACTCCGTATCAGATCTAGACCGCACGTCGGAAGTCCGAATAATACCAGGAATTAGGACCGCCTTGCAGGGCTTGACAACCATCTCGGAAATCAAATCCAGATAGTGTCCCAACGCTATTCGCTTGAGCTCGGAGTGAAGAGTGTGAGAAATGCGAAATTAATTCAAAATAAAATATCTTGAATAGTAATCTGGCACGTGTTGCTTGCAGATCAGTTTTAAGCAACCAGACGATCAGAATCAGACCAAATTACACCCTCAGATCAGGAGAAATTTCATACACATTTACATGTACTCGGAATCTCCGATCGAGATCCGCTGACTGTTGAACTGAAACTGGTCCGCCACGCGTGATCTGGAAATCCCACTGAAATAAAAACTTAACTAAACATAGATCCAATGTTAGTGAGCTTAAGTCCGACCTTTGGCTCAAGGAGGCCCGCCAGAAGTCCTCCGTTGAGCTGAAACTGACCCGCTTTGGATATAACCTAAGTATACTTTGACCTGGAGTATATTTCGGTGACTTTTTAGGCTATATAAGGACCTTAAACCCTCTCTCATTGTAGCCATACAAATTTGAGAGAAACCCTAGAGAGAGAAGAGAGAAAAGAGAGAGAAAGTGTGAGAGAAGTGGGAGATCCTTCCTGCTACTGTCCAATGCCGCTACACAAGCTGTACCACCTGATTTTCATTGCTTTCCCGGCGATACCGACTTCATTTTGAGGTAACAAACCCTAACCCTAATCTGTTTTGGGGTTTTATAGGTTGTAGGTTATGAAATAGCTAACTTATGTCGATCTATAGGTGGCCAAACTACCGTATACAGAAGCTTAGCAATTCCATCGACTCCGTTACGATTCTACGACAAAAGGTGCGGACTTTAGGTGTATAGGTTATGGTTTTCAACGCTTTCAATGTCAGATAATGATAGATTCATGATCTGCATGCAATTGCACATGTACAAAGTGTTGTCTGTTTTTCGTTTCGATTAAAGATGAAAAATATGGAATTCTACATACTCTAGGTATTTGTAGAAAGTACGGTATACGTATAAATTTTGGAAATGTGTTTGACATGATTAATTGTTGTATGAATATATTATATGTGGATAAATTACTTGTTTGGCGAAAGGACTCGCCGTATACATGTTTTGCTTATATACACTATGTATGTTGAAATTGTGTATTCTAGAAAGTACCGTATACATATAAATTTTGGAGATGTATTTGCCATGATTATTTACTGTATGAATATATTATACATGGATAAAATACTTGCTTGGCGAAGGGATAACCCTAATACATGTTTTTGCTAATATACACTATGTATGTTAAAATAGTGTCTTCTAAGTGTTTGTGAAAATGACCGAATGAGTATAAAATTCTCATTCATGCTCGCCATGACTAATTGTCTTGGATTTATGATTTGTGTATTGGCGATACCCGTTTGACGAAAGGATTTGCCCTAAATCACGCCACGGCCAAAACACACTATATATGCTAAGATGTGTGGCCCAAGTGTTTGTGGAAATGACTGAATGAATATGGAACTTGGATTCCTGCTTGCCATGACTATCCGTCGTGGGTGTATGCGTGTTATGATTGGGGCAACTCCCTAGTGAAAGGATTTGGCCTAATGCCTATGTGTTCAACATATGTCGCGTATGTTGATGTATGTATTTTAAAGTGTTTGTTGAAATGTCTGAATGAGTAGTAGTTAGTAGATTGTAATGTATAAGGGTGTTGAGATATGATTCTCAACTCTTTTAACTATGTGTATGATTTCCCTGTAGTTAGTAGATTGTAATGTATAAGGGTGTTGAGATATGATTCTCAACTCTTTTAACTATGTGTATGATTTCCTTGGATAGTTGTGTGATTAGAAATTGAATATGTACAAACTCATGCTTGTGTTGTGCTTCATAACATGCTCAACTGCTTTTATGATTTTATCTATGTAATGCATATGTTTAAATTCATATTTACATTGTATGATCTGTCTAAGGTGATGGGGGAGTGGTGCAACGATTCCGTGTAACAGCCCTGGCAGCCCTTGCAGCGACTTAGAAACACACCATCGTATGAGATTGTCTAGGACTGACGACCCTAGAATGGATCATGTTTGGGAATGATACAAGGGAGGTACCTTAGTTTTCCAATCCTGTTGTTTGAAATGGACTAATAAAAACTCGGTAATCATGCTCATCATGCATTGCATGTTCCTGGAAGATGTGGAGCACTGAGGGATGAAAGCATGCCGCGAACGAAAAGGGTGTCGCATGAGGGAGTATGTCAGTGAGGGCATCCATCATGACTACATTCATACTTGCATTAATCAGAGTAGTTAGGAATGTTTGATTTTACTGCTTTATCATTACTGCTTGATGGAATTGATAACATGATAACTTATGCCTTATTGTTCCACTGAGTTAGCTACTCACTCCCACGTTACGGGACGGTGTTGTACACACCAACCAGATTTGTTGAGTTTCAGGTGATGACGATACTTATGAAGCAGAGCCGGACTATTGTGATGTGGAGGAGGAGTTCTCCTACACGTAGCTCTCTGACAGGTCTATGAAGACCTGATATTATATTGACGGGGTTATGGTACTTGGAATAGAAGACATTACACTTACACATTTGGTATATTTTAGAAATGTACTTAAAATTTATTAACCTGGTAATGTTATCACACTCTGGAGACTCACCACAGTTTTTATATAGTGTATATATCTATCACAGTCTTCCGCTTGCTAATTCATTGCCTCTGGAGTATGATATTCTGTTTTGGCTTAATCTCACTCATGTTTAATGCACTAATACAGACAACATTCAATCATCATTATCTATGTTGCATAAGTGATGTTCTGAAAACTCGAGAGTTGAGTTACTACTCGACCCTTGATTTTTCGGGATGTTACAGTTGGTATCAGAACATGATTTGGATTAAACCGGACCTGGGTTATGGTCACACGATGCACTCTGACGCACTCTGACGCATTCTGAATTAGGAGGGAGCGACGGAATGTAGAAACAGTTATAGGTATCCCGATTTTGCCAATTGACGAAGTTCACTAAAAACGAACGCCGAAATCGAGTCCGTATTCAACCAGGGTCGCACGGGTCGACCTTAAAACATTCCTAGGCCGTCTATTAATGAGTCTAGATTACAAACCACCTCACCCCAACCATTGACAATCAGTAGAATACGGGATAAGCGTGATGATGATAACTACTCTGAATCCTCGGAGCTTCTCTGGACTCCTCACAGAGACTTCTCGAATCCATGAGGAAAGAGAAGCAGAAAATAGAAATAAATTCTAATAAATTTAAAATTGATTAATGAATGACTAACAACGAGTTCACAACCCTTTAAATAGGGATACCAAGTAATGGGAAAGAAATCAGAAACAAACTACGACTAAAACCCCTAGAATTCGCGACTTACTATAAGGTCGTGATGTCTACAAGTGTGCAAGTTTCTCAGCCAAAAATAGTAAATGTCCTATTTGGCTTCACCAAACCATCCTCCTAATTATTCCAGGCTCTTTTTACAATGAGCGCAACTCCTAAAGCCCAACAGATGAAGAGTAATTAAACTAAAACTACTATTTTAGTAAAACGAAATTGAAACAGGGAAACGACCATCAATCAGAGATTTTTTCACAATTCTGGGGTGCACAACCTAGCATAGCTAGGTTGGTTGGCTTCATTAGCTCGTTCTACCCCAAATTCATATATTTTATGTCAGATAACTCATCCCGGATTGCAAGATATGTCCGTTTTGTCCCGAATTACCCGAAATGGAGCGAATCGAGGTCGGGGGGCCAAACGGAGCACTTCCAGGGGTACACAGGGTGGGACCCATGGTTTTTTGGGGCCTAGGGGACTGGAGGAACACGCCTATGGGGCCTCCCTTTGAAAACTAGGAGGTTTGTCGGCGAGGCCCTCGCCACGTTGGCGTTGCCTCGCCAGTTTCTTTGCTGGGCCGGCCCGTGGCTCGGGCCGACCGAGTTTGGGGACTAGTGTGGCCCCCTGATGTATGGTGTTTCATTTTTAAACACCCCAAACACCTACTTCCTTCATAAAGCCCACCTCCAAGCTCTCCCTTTTCTTAAAAATTGTTATTTTCTCTCTCAAACCTCCACTCCAATCGCCCATTTCGTTGTTTCCTGTCCAACCATACGTCACTCCATCGTTTAAAGCCCTACCTATCCTCCTACCCTCATCATTCTCTCTCATTTGAGCCCCTACACCCCTCATTTGGAACTCAAAAATGTGTAACCTCTCTAACCCATCCTACCTTTCCATTCGTCATCTTCCATCACTATCTTTTAGGCCTTTGCTATCCCTGTCGAGGCTCAAATATGTGAAAAACCAAAACTCCAACCCCTTTTCTCCCTTTAGGGCCTGTTCGGCCAACTGCATTAGGTGAGTTTAAGGTGGATAGAATTATATAAGTAATAATAAATGTACGTGTAGGGTATGGTTCCTAGATTAGTGTATCCCATGTTTTCCAATACCATGTTTGGAGTGTGTGCAATTAAAAGTAAATTCCAAAATTCCCTTTCCAATACACTTAGAAATTCATTATCCTTAGATATGGAAATCCCATCGCACACTTTCCGACACAAGGCTCATTTTTCAAAGCCTATACCATTAATTTTAATCCCCTCCCACCTTCCTACCAACCATGTCACTCCCAATCCCGAGGTAGGATTAGTAATGCGGTCCCATTTAATACAACTTAAGACCACTGGCCAAATAGTGTTAAAGTGATAAAGTCCCTTGATATACATTAACCCACCACACTCTGATAGCTTAAGCTTTTAGAGTAAATGGGTGTTTGACAAATAGGCCCATAGAGTTTGGACCTAGAGCAGAGCTTCGACAGACCTGACAGTATAGAAAATCCAACCAATTAAGAACGTGAACTCTAGAACCCCCTTAGTTGGTTTGAGCATATTTGAAGTGCTCGCGTGTAGCTACATTCATGTTCGGGCAACTCAATTCCAAATAAACAAACAAACAATTTTCTTTATTAAAAATGATGTAAAATCATCTAGTGTGTAAGAATAGACTTTGGATTATACCTAGAGGAAACTTATATATATCCCTTGGATTTAATGTTAGGTCAAATCTATACACCCCTTAGAATCACCTTCTCAAGGACTTAGTACAATCGGGGACATGGAGTAGAGAAATTACATATAAGCGTGGTACTCGTGGTCTGAATCGAATTCTCAATCCTCGTAGTGACCAATGAACTCTATGCTCTGATCAAGCAGAAGGTCGGGATCAACTACGATTAAGAACTGATATGACAATTTTCTGTCCTAGCTAGACAGAAGGTCCATGTATCCAGCTCAGACCCACTACGCAACTTTCTTCCGTGTTGGCCGAACCACTTGCAACCAAAAGTTTATAACTTCGTCTTTGAAAAGTATCAGGAGTATATAGCCGATAGTGACTTTGTCTTTTAGGCCTAAGAAATTGCCCAAATGGGCAACAGACAGTTAGGAATTTGGCCCCAAATTACATGCCATGTCGGCATACATATTGTGCATATGGACTTAGAAAGATAACCTGCCTGTTAAGCCAGACATGATTAAATAGGATAAGTCTGGACCATGACAAAATTCCTTGGTAGAATTAGGCATCTGGCCTCAAACTCACACCTGCCCCTGAAATCAACCACATTACCCATCATTTTTAGCTCCTTTCGATACCCATAGGTATCATTGCCATAGTACACATCGTCGATGAAAGGCAGACCAATGTATTTCCCATTTCATATCAAGGATAGGTTATAAATTACACCTTGTTCCGACATACAGATCAGGACATAGCTCTTGAGCCTTGAGGGTGAAAATAATTTTTAAGGGGGTTAGACTAAAATGAACCAGGCTAGTATATACCCTACGCAATAAAACTTAGGCAAAGAAATAATTAAATCTTTCCTCATTACCCTTAGGCAATTTCGGGGACGAAATTTTGTTTTAAGGGGGGTAGATTGTAACAGCCCAGATTTTTTCCAACCTGGAATTAGACGTTCTTAGGCGATGAGTCAATCCTAACACCGGTTTGACTTCTCAAACACACAAATAAAGCCTTAAATCCCTTTTCAAACCATTTTCTTCACAAATCCCACCCTTCACTACCTTGTTCTTTCAATTTTCTAAGTACTTTCACCCTAGACACTATCCTAAACTAGCTAAGTAGTATAACTTGGGTCACTTTATATACAAACTACAAAAGCCCAGGTACCACCTCAGACAGAAATCATACAGGACTAAATCCTTTAGAAATTAAGCGAGAATTAGTTAGTGTGAAACTAGAGTACCTGTGAAATTAGCACCAATCACTTTAAATACGATCTGCAAGACCCAAAACTTGTAAAATCATTGACGCTAGGTTACCCTAAAATCTAGGATCAAACTCATTACCCGGCTGCTCTTTGGAGCCTCTCGAAACTCCATATCAGATCTAGACCGCACGTCGGAAGTCTGAATAATACCAAGTTAAGGAATTAGGACCGCCTTACTGGGCTTGACAACCATCTCGGAAATCAAATCCAGATAGTGTCCCAGCGCTATTCGCTTGAGCTCGGAGTGAAGAGTGTGAGAAATGTAAAATTAATTCAAAATAAAATATCTTGAATACTAATCTGGCACGTGTTGCTCGCGGATCAGTTTTAAGTAACCAGACCGTCAGAATCAGACCAAATTACACCCTCGGATCAGGAGAAATTTCATACACATTTACATTTACTGGAAATCTCTGATCGAGATCCGCTGACTGTTGAACTGAAACTGGTCTGCCACGCGTGATCTGGAAATTCCACTGAAACGAAAACTTAACTAAACGTAGATCCAGCGTTAGTAAGCTTAAGTCCGACCTTTGGCTCAAGGAGGCCCGCCAGAAGTCCTCCGTTGAGTTGAAACTGACCCGCTTTGGTTATAACCTAAGTATACTTTAACCTGGAGTCTATTTCGGTGACTTTTTAGGCTATATAAGGACCTTAAACCCTCTCTCGTTGCAGCCATACGAATTTGAGAGAAACCCTAGAGAGAGAAGAGAGAAAAGAGAGAGAAAGTGTGAGAGAAGTGGGAGATCCTTCCTGCTACTGTCCTCTGCCGCTACACAAGCAGTACCACCTGATTTTCATCGCTTTCCCGGCGATACCTACTTCGTTTTGAGGTAAGAAACCCTAACCCTAATCTGTTTTGGGGTTGTATAGGTTGTAGGTTATGAAATAGCTAACCTATGTCGATCTATAGGTGGCCAAACTACCGTATACAGAAGCTTAGCAATTCCATCGACTCTGTTATGATTCTACGACAAAAGGTGCGGACTTTAGGTGTATAGGTTATGGTTTTCAACGCTTTCAATGTCAGATAATGATAGATTTATGATCTGCATGCAATTGCACATGTACAAAGTGTTGTCTGTTTTTCGTTTCGATTAAAGATGAAAAATATGGAATTCTACATACTCTAGGTATTTGTAGAAAGTACGGTATACGTATAAATTTTGGAAATGTGTTTGACATGATTAATTGTTGTATGAATATATTATATGTGGATAAATTACTTGTTTGGCGAAAGGACTCGCCCTATACATGTTTTGCTTATATACACTAAGTATGTTGAAATTGTGTATTCTAGAAAGTACCGTATATGTATAAATTTTGGAGATGTATTTGCCATGATTATTTGCTGTATGAATATATTATACATGGATAAAATACTTGCTTGGCGAAGGGATAGCCCTAATACATGTTTTTGCTAATATACACTATGTATGTTAAAATAGTGTATTCTAAGTGTTTGTGAAAATGACCGAATGAGTATAGAATTCTCATTCATGCTCGCCATGACTAATTGTCATAGATTTATGATTTGTGTATTGGCGATGCCCCTTTGACGAAAGGATTTGCCCTAAATCACGTCACGGCCAAAACACACTATATATGCTAAGATGTGTGGCCCAAGTGTTTGTGGAAATGACTGAATGAATATGGAACTTGGATTCCTGCTTGCCATGACTATCTGTCGTGGGTGTATGCGTGTTATGATTGGGGTAACTCCCTAGTAAAAGGATTTGGCCTAATGCCTATGTGTTCAACATATGTCGCGTATGTTGATGTATGTATTTTAAAGTGTTTGTTGAAATGTCTGAATGAGTAGTAGTTAGTAGATTGTAATGTATAAGGGTGTTGAGATATGATTCTCAACTCTTTTAACTATGTGTATGATTTCCTTGGATAGTTGTGTGATTAGAAATACTCATGCTTGTGTTGTGCTTCATAACATGCTCAACTGCGTTTACGATTTTATCTATGTAATGCATATGTTTAAATTCGTATTTACGTTGTATGATCCGTCATGGGTGATGGGGGAGTGGAGCAACGATTCCATGCAATAGCCCTGGCAGCCCTAAACGGATAATACCAGACTTGATTGTATGATTTGAATCTTGATCCATTACTGTTTTATCTATCTGCAATTGATTGTGTTTGGGGCTATGTTTATAGTCCAGACAATCGGTAACGAAAATGAATGCATGACTGAGATTCATTTGCCACGTGAGATGTGTTCGACGAACCCGAGTCGTACTTCGGTTGGCGATAGTGGTTGGCCACGCGAAGTGCTTATGCACTTCATGTCGTTCAACTTGTTGTGCACTCGAGCTAGCCGAGCCCGTCAAGCAACCCGATCTGTCCTATGTATGATCACCATGTTTGGACGCTACTGCTTGAACCTAGGGTACCAAACTTACCAATGAAATCCCTTTTAACCATGGTACCTCGATCCGCTAAGACTCATGAGCCGAGCATGGTGGTATGGGACACCGTGGTCGAGCTGTCGGCCTACGCTGGGGCCACGTGCCTCCCCGTAGTGACCATTGAGCAACCAGACTCGTGACCCGATTATGGTGGTATGGGACACTATACGAATATAGTGTCCCATACCACCATAATCGGCTCACGAGTCTGGTTGCTCAATGGTCACTACGGGGAGGCACGTGGCCCCAGCGTAGGCCGACAGCTCGACCATGGTGTCCCATACCACCATGCCCGGCTCATGAGTCTTAGCGAATCGAGGTACCATGGTTAAAAGGGATTTCACTGGTAAGTTTGGTACTCTAGGTTCAAGCAGTAGCGTCCAAACATGGTGATCATACATAGGACAGATCGGGTTGCTTGACGGGCTCGGCTGCTCGAGCGCACAACAAGTTGAACGACATGAAGTGCATAAGCACTTCGCGTGGCCAACCACTATCGCCAACCGAAGCACGACTCGGGTTCATCGAACACATCTCACGTGGCAAATGAATCTCGGTCACGCATTTATTTTCGTTACCGATTGTCTAGACTATAAACATAGCCTCAAACACAATCAATTGCAGATAGATAAAACAGTAATGGATCAAGATTCAAATCATACAATCAAGTCTGGTATTATCCGTTTAGGGCTGCCAGGGCTGTTGCACGGAATCGGTGCTCCACTCCCCCATCACCCATGACGGATCATACAACGTAAATACGAATTTAAACATATGCATTACATAGATAAAATCGTAAAAGCAGTTGAGCATGTTATGAAGCACAACACAAGCATGAGTTTGTACATATTCAATTTCTAATCACACAACTATCCAAGGAAATCATACACATAGTTAAAAGAGTTGAGAATCATATCTCAACACCCTTATACATTACAATCTACTAACTACTACTCATTCAGACATTTCAACAAACACTTAAAATACATACATCAACATATGCGACATATGTTGAACACATAGACATTAGGCCAAATCCTTTCACTAGGGAGTTGCCCCAATCATAACATGTATACACCCACGACGGATAGTTATGGCAAGCAGGAATCCAAGTTCCATATTCATTCAGTCATTTCCACAAACACTTGGGCCACACATCTTAGCATATATAGTGTGTTTTGGCCGTGGCGTGATTTAGGGCAAATCCTTTCGTCAAAGGGGTATCGCCAATACACAAATCATAAATCCATGACAATTAGTCATGGCGAGCATGAATGAGAATTCTATACTCATTTGGTCATTTTCACAAACACTTAGAATACACTATTTTAACATATATAGTGTATATTAGCAAAAACATGTATTAGGGCTATCCCTTCGCCAAGAAAGTATTTTATCCATGTATAATATATTCTTACAGCAAATAATCATGGCAAATACATCTCCAAAATTTATACGTATACGGTACTTTCTAGAATACACAATTTCAACATACATAGTGTATATAAGCAAAACATGTATAGGGCGAGTCCTTTCGCCAAACAAGTAATTTATCCACATATAATATATTCATACAACAATTAATCATGTCAAAACATTTCCAAAATTTATACATATACCGTACTTTCTACAAATACCTAGAGTATGTAGAATTCCATATTTTTCATCTTTAATCGAAACAAAAAATAGACAGCACTTTGTACATGTGCAATTGCATGCAGATCATGAATCTATCATTATCTGACATTGAAAGCGTTGAAAACCATAACCTATACACCTAAAGTCCGCACCTTTTGTCATAGAATGGTAACAGAGTCGATGGAATTGCTAAGCTTCTGTATACGGTAGTTTGGCCACCTATAGATCGACATAGGTTAGCTACTTCATAACCTACAACCTATACAACCCCAAAACAGATTAGGGTTAGGGTTTCTTACCTCAAAACGAAGTCGGTATTGCCGGGAAAGCGATGAAAATCAGGTGATACAGCTTGTGTAGCGGCAGCGGACAGTAGAAGGAAGGATCTCCCACTTCTCTCAAACTTTCTCTCTCTTTTCTCTCTTCTCTCTCTAGGGTTTCTCTCAAATTCGTATGGCTGCAACGAGAGAGGGTTTAAGGTCCTTATATAGCCTAAAAAGTCACCAAAATAGACTCTAGGTCAAAGTATACTTAGGTTATAACCAAAGCGGGTCAGTTTCAGCTCAACGGAGGACTTCTGGTGGGCCTCCTTGAGCCAAAGGTTGGACTTAAGCTCACTAACGCTGGATCTACGTTTAGTTAAGTTTTCGTTTCAGTGGGACTTTCAGATCACGCGTGGTGGACCAGTTTCAGTTCAACGGTCAGCGGATCTCGATCGGAGATTCCGAGTACATGTAAATGTGTATGAAATTTCTCCTGATCCGATGGTGTAATTTGGTCTGATTCTGACGGTCTGGTTACTTAAAACTGATCCGCAAGCAACACGTGCCAGATTACTATTCAAGATATTTTATTTTGAATTAATTTCACATTTCTCACACTCTTCACTCCGAGCTCACGGGAATAGCGCTGGGACACTATCTGGAATTGATTTCCGAGATGGTTGTCAAGCCCAGCAAGGCGGTCCTAATTCCTTAACTTGGTATTATTCTGACTTCCGACGTGCGGTCCAGATCTGATACAGAGTTTCGAGAGGCTCCCTAGAGCAGCCGGGTAATGAGTTTGATCCTAGATTTTAGGGTAACCTAGCGTCAATGATTTTACAAGTTTTGGGTCTTGCAGATCATATTTGAAGTGATTGGTGCTAAATTCACAGGTACTCTAGTTTCACACTAACTAATTCTCGCCTAATTTCTAAAGGATTTAGTCCTGTATGATTTCTGTCTGAGGTGGTACCTGGGCCTTTGTAGTTTGTATATAAAGTGACCCAAGTTATACTACTTAGCTAGTTTAGGATAGTGTCTAGGGTGAAAGTACTTAGAAAATTGAAAGAACAAGGCAGTAAGGGTGGGATTTGTGAAGAAAATGGTTTGAAAAGGGATTTGAGGCTTTAATTGAGTGTTTGAGAAGTCAAACCGGTGTTAGGATTGACCCATCGCCTAAGAACGTCTAATTCCAGGTTGGGAAAAATCCGGGCTATTACATCCGAGTTCACAAAAGTAACCATTCACGATAATAAAATCAACCACACCTTAAATTTTATTCCATTTAAAGGTAAAAATTCAACTGAACATCAAATGCTTACCCAAGTGGGAGCTTATTACATAAGTCTGTATTTGTTTGCATGAAACGAAATTAAAATTAAAGTAAAATTTAAAACCAACCTCATTATCCCTCATTACTCGGAATAATCCTCCGTAGGTAGGTCATCACTCGTATCTTCAACTTGTACGTAACCTGCATCATTTATATGGTTGGAGAGGGTCAACACCTACTCATAGTGATAGTTATCCTTTAAGTTTAACAATAATTCAAGTGATTCATAATAATAACAATGTAAGGGTTCCGATATATCTCGTATTCTACAATTACGAATAGTATCCATATGCACAACCAATTTATATGAATGCATGCCTAGTATTGTGTGTGTGACTCATCATATATAATGACTACCACATTGTGAAATATAATTCATACAAACTCGGCTACTCCACATCCCATAACTACGAAGATTTGTTAGCGTGTCTGACACTGTTGTGGATTTACGTAACACCATGATATGGTATTACACATGGATTAGAATAATTACGTAACATAATTTGTTCATGGAGCCACTAATTGCAACATCCAATCCCAGGAAAATTACGCCCGTTAATTACTTACATCGATGTGTGCACTACTAACAAATCCAAGAATTTATGCATCGACCAAGAGGGTCACTACCCGAAGTGCATTACGTCCACGATAAATACATACAAGTCAATAGTTGTGAGTCCTTCAACATATCACTTGCATCAATTGAGAATTAAATCGAACTATGAGAGTTTTGAAACTCCAAGACACATGCTCAAGCCATTACATAAGAAAAGTAGCATAAGGCTACCCTAATAGAGGAAACCAGAATAGCAATAAACTAACTCCATAAAAGAAAATACTAGAAATAGGCTAACTCAACAAAATAAGATATAAGAGCAAAAGCCAACTTCATACAGAGTGGAAACATGCACCGCTCTCGAAATTGGTGAAGGGCAAGGCTTGTATCTATCACTCCTCGTGAATTCATAAAAAAATAAAGTGGTATTTTCATGAACTAATTAATCTGAGATCATAATAAAATAAACCCAAATAGGGTAGAAAAATAGTTCATACCCTTCAAAGTAAATCCATAGGCACAACAATGCGATTTTGGGTCAAACGGGTCACCCAATAAGTCCAAATTACTCCAAAAGTGAGCCATGTTTCCTTAAGGTTTAAAATATAAATTTATTTCAAATTAATATCAGTAAAATCATAAGGTTTGCTAATATAACTATTCGGTCCATTGGATGCACAAACTATGGATCGTTCGGGACCCAAACGCATGTAATTTTATGATTTAAGGCATAGTTTTGTGATCCAACCCAAAAAATATGTTCAACATGATTAATATCATATCTTAAACATAATTTCAATATGGATTATCAATTCATGATAATCTAAATACTTATTAGCATGAAAATCATAGTAAAAAATCAAACTATACACAATTTTAACCCGAAAATAAGATAATTGTGTATAATTTCAACTTAAATTGGTATAAGCTTAAAGGAATCCCTCAACTTAGCCTTAGATGCAAATCCTAGGTAGATTTCAATAAAGGAAGGCTTCTACACGAACCACTACATCGCTCGAGTAAGAGGGAGACACCACATGTATGGGGAAGGAAGAGAAAGGATGAGCGTCTAAGCTTCGACGTCTCTCTCTCTCTCTCTCTCTCTCTCTCTCTCTCTCTCTCTCTCTCTTCTCTCTTTTTCTCTCTCTCCCTCATTCTTTTCCTTGGACGTGGGAAAGTGGGCGCGCGTGGGTTTTTTAGTAGATAAGGGGTGCACACCGCCTTTTGTAATGGAGTAAGCATGAGAGGAGGTGTGTCACATCTTACTTGAATTGGGTTTCTCAAATCCATCTTTTTTAGCAATCTTTCTTTAAATCTAATTCTTTCATAGTGTTTAAGTTGTCGAATAGATCTAGAATAGACAATTCTCTTGGTGATCCAAAATTTAGATTGGCTTATCTTGAAAATTTTTGTAGAGGGTGCCAAAATGGACTTGATCTCAATTAAGGGTCCACACTTAATGATCATGACCCAATTTTGGTAGAAATATATAGTCAGTATAGGAAAATGATTGGGAAATTTTTGGTTGTTAATCAATGGTGGGAAAAGCCTAAATATGAAATTTCACCTGTTGCGCTAAAATGAATGTAACGACCTAAATTTTCACTATTTTGGATTTTCAGAAAAATCCTTGAAAATTTTCACTATAATTATCTTACTTTATTACTTATTGACCCTTAACGCTCGAGGTGAGCCTATACATAGTGGTAGTAGTAAAGAATCGCACAAATTTGATTAATTAATCGTAAGAAGCTAACGAATTCGCCCAATCACTTAAACATTGAGTCTACCCTCATGATTTGTTCATTTAGGGCCCAAATCTAGTCGACATATCATTGGCTAAACAAGACAATTGCAACTAAATAAAGACCCATCAAAAGTCAAGACAACTAGGGATCGGATCTTAGTTAACAAACCAAACTAACTCAGTTACTCATTTAGCCTAAAAACTAAAGATTTAGGATGATTGGGATCGAATTGTCATTTCTGCTAATTGCAAATAGGACACGCTATGAACTTACCTAATCTAAACCTTAATAATCGGGCACAAGAAATCTCGCTATCCAATTCATTACAGAAATGCCCTGAATTTTCAAACAAGTTCTATACTGTTCAATAGTGGGTCACTAAACCCGAGACCATAGAAAGACATTCGTCTTACCGGGCTTGATGTCCATTGTGGATATCGAGCTGAGATCACATCTCGACTCGCAAGGCTAGTGCATGAGATTTGTGAATATTTTCAGAATTAATCAAGAATTTAAGTTAGTTATGTGTATCCGGTCTTTTTCAAAGTTGTCTTTCCGACCATTAGATCGTGACCAAATATAGGGCACCAACCTAAATTAATACTCTGCATATATCTGTAAAACTGAGGCCTCGATCAACCATCAGTGACCGTCGAATTGACTTCTGATTAAACTCGTCGATCGGCGCATTCAAATGGTGGGCCATCATATCCACATGTAGATCATCATCAGGTACAACTATCTTACGGTGCATAGTAACCCCTACACCCCATAGTGTGACCAAAGGTTAGAAACACTCCCCCATAGGGCTAATATAATGAAAAGCTAGCCCTTAGAACCATTTGCACCACTTCTGGCACTATATAAGGCCCTCATTTGGGCACCCCCTCTCCTCATACGAATTTACCCTAGAAATTGGGGAGAAAGAGAAAAAGGGAGAGAGAGAGAGAGAGAGAGAGAGTGGAGTCATTAGTGTTTGCTTGCACCGGAATTCTTCGATGAAGTCCAAGCTATTACTATTTTCCTCTATTGAATCCACCCTTATGCATGATCAGACATAAGAAATGCTTCCTACATCTTAGTTAAACAATCTCATGTTAGATTCTATGAATCTTACATAAGTTACCTTTGATTTGATTAGGAATCGGTGTTTTTTCTCTAAAACCCTAAATCCTAGAGGAAATAAGTCGGGCGGATCATTGCAAAGGTGCCGATCATTCTTATAGATTTCATTTTATCAACTCTTGGTAGTGTTAGATAATTATTTTTGGTTGATTATAAGATGTCATATGTTATTTTTGTTTGAATTGCTTTATTTTTGTAATCCTAATTTTACTTGTTGATGGTAGCCAACATGTTTAATGAAATTCTTTAACAAGATAAAATTCATACTGTTAGAAGTCTTGTATGTAAATTAATAAGTGATGTTAATATATGTTGAATTGTATTGATATACATTAAATTGTACTGATTCGTACATATGTTCAGTTAATATACCCTGTCGTGGTATTAAGTTGTTTGTGATTATATTTATGTATTTGATAATATGATTTGTAGTCGTGTTGATCGAGCCATGCAAAATATTAAGTGGATGACCCACTTTGGGTTGGTTTTTACAGACTTAGACGGTTGATTGAGGTTGAACACGAACGACCGACAATAGTTGGAGCTACACGGGATGCTTCGTACAGAATACCGGTTTTGCCCGGGCTCTTCGGTTGTCGATCAGATCAGTCCAATGCACGGTCTGATCATTCTTATGTTTGATGATTGTATAACATTCAAAGGAATCCAGGATACCACTATTACTATTGAATCAAGTCCATTCATAATCGTTAGTGCGATACGATCCCACAAAGACTTGTGAGCTGGGCATAGTGGTATGTGACACCTTGTCCGATCTATTGATTTATGCTAGGATGACTTACCTACCACATAGGTAAAACATTGGGTGATGAGCCCACCATGTTAGTAAAACATTGGGTGACGAGCCTCCCTGCAGTGATCACCGAGACCAATAAATACAAAGATCCTACCATATTGTTAATGGTTTGGGTGGCGTGCCTTCTTCACAGCTGGGGTTTGGGTGATGACCTTCACCCTAGCTATGATTGTCCTTGGGCGACTTGTAAGTGCTATATTTTATGTCCATGGTTGTTGTCAAATTTGTGGTGCCAAAATCACTGTTATATATCTTGCATAAGTGAAGCTCTCTCAAAGATCAATATTCATGTACAAGCTAAGTTCACAACAAGCTAAGCTCACAAGTACAAAGATCAAACTTGAATGCAAGAACTACTCGCAAGACACGACTCAAGATGCAAGACTTCAAGAAGAATACAAGGATGTTCATAAAGAACTCAAGACTCTTTCAAGATTGAGCTACATCAAGACTTCAAGACTCATACTTCAAGATCACTAGTTCCTAATTTTTCAATGTCCTTCTTCATGGTTGAGGTTTGACTGACCTTAGGTTGACCTTAGAAGTAGGTCACTTTGGATACATAAATCAAATGTTTATTTTACATAAGTTTGGTCAGTTCTTCGACTAGTCCTAAGCCTTCTTCGACTAGTCCTAGAGTTGCTTTGACCAGTCTACAAAAATCCTCAATTAGTCGTAAGTTTGTTACAAAAATCGGATAAAATCTGTTAGGCTTCGACTAGTCCAGGGATTTCTTCGACCAGTCGAAGGAACAGTGTCGACTGGTTGTTCGACCGGTCGTAATTCTTCGACACGAAGTCCAGCGATAAATTTACATGGTCTTCGACCAGTCGAAGGTGACCTACGACCAGTCGAAGGAGGCCTTCGACCAGTCGTAGAACGGTCAAAGCTTATCGCACCCGATTTTTTTCAAATTTGTTATTTCTTCGACTAGTCGAAGGGCACCTTAGACCAGTCGAAGATGTGATCTGCTCACCTATAAATAGAGCACGAATCTCAGAAGAAATCATCGAATTAATTAATTCATTCAAGCCAATCTTCGTCGAACTTCTGAGAGATATTTCTGTGCTCCATCTAAGCTAAGTGTGCTTATTTAATATTCTCTTTCCTTAACTTTATTTAATTGATTTTGTTTCTGCTATTCCAATCTAATTTGATAAGAGGAATCGCTATTCCCTTTCTTTGGAATCAAAATGAATTAAGGCAAGCCCTACTTGATTAAATTTAAAATCTATTAGAATTAGAACCGATTAAATTTAAAATCTATTAGAATTAGAACCATTGTAATTGAGTACTGGACATTGAACTTGGATATTCAATCATCTACTCTGACTTGGTTTTACCGGGCTGCTATATCGAAGGAGATATTCAGGTATTTTACATTTAATTGTAAATTCCTTTCTATTTTGGTTTATTTCAAGATTTGCCAGAAAAATCTTGTTGTATTGGTTATCTGAGGAGAGCCAGGAAAACTCAGAAGTGGGTTTTTTTTTTGTGTAAGCCCACAGACAGACATAATTGTAAAGGTTTTTGGTGAACCTGGAAAAACCTACTTTGTTAGTGAACGCTAATATCCCGTGTGAGGATATTAGGAGTGGAGTAGCATTTTGTGTGGCTGTTGTTTAACAGTTGGTGAACACACAGGCGAACCACTATAATCCCTAGTGTTATGGTTGAATGATTTACATTTCTAATCTTTAATTATTCTTTTGTGGGATGTATGAATGTGGTGAATGTTGTAATCATTTAATTCAAGCTTTGTGAGAATTTTGTAGTAGTTTAGAATTTATTTTCTGCTATTTCTTTATCAGCTTGATATTCAATTTCTTTTAAGAAGTTGTTCCAGCAAGGTTGCCCTGCCCTTTTTATGGTGTATGGCTGTCCCTAGAACAATATATTTGTAATTACAATTTATTTCAATTCAGTTTGTATTTATTTCTTTATTCCTCTTTGGTTTGAGATTTGATACAAAGATCTTTCTAGAAATAAGGTTGTCCTACCATAAACTTTGGTTTTTGGTGAAAGGTTGTCCTTAGAACAACATTTGTATCAACCTCTCAAGATCTAAATTTTGAGGTTGTTTCACTTACCTGCATTGTAATTTAATTTGGCTATCATTTTCTTTTAATTCCGCTGTTATAAGTTTTTATTTGACATTGTCCTATTCACCACTACGTCAAACAGGCTAATTTGCGACGTATTTTTGCGACGGACTTTGTCCGTCGCAAAAATCTCTTGGTTTAACGACGGATTTAATCCGTCGCTAACGGAAAAGGTCCGTCGCTAAGCTCGTCTTTCTCGAATATCCGTAGTCCGAACGTCGCGGAATTTAGCGACGGACCAAAATCCGTCGCTAAAATTTGATTTACGACGATTTACGACGGATTTTTGTCCGTCGTAAATAAGCGACGGACGAAATCCGTCGCAAATTTTGATTTGGCGACAAATTAACAGTTCAAATTCCCGCCCAAAATACCAAATTGCGCGCTTTTCAGTTGCTTTTGCGACGGATCATGGTCCGTCGTAAAAGGACTTTTAGCCTTTAACAATATTTTTTTTCATTTTTTTAGAATATGCTGAAAAATTAAGTTTTTTTGTAGTCTAATAATTTTTTTTAATAGAATTTCAGTGGTTTAATTGTACATATTTGTATCTAAGATTATTTTTTAACAATTGATTGAATGCAAAAAGAAAATTTATTTTGTTTTTTTATCAAATGAGTGGAATTTTTATTTCTATTTTTTAATTTAAAACTAATATTTAAATGATTTGTAATATCACATGAAAAAGAATATTGAGAAGTTTAAAATTTTTAACAATGTTTGAGAAAAAAAATTTGATTTTGAAAAAATAAAAATCGTGATTTAATAAAAATCTATTTTGTGGGAACAAAAAAGAATATTTAATAAAATTGATAAATTTGAAAAAAAAAAAAAAAAAAAGCATTTGATTTCGAGAAAAAATAATATCCTGAAAAAGAAAATTAAAAATATTTTAAAAAATGTGAAATTTTCGCAATGTTGAAAAATGAAAATATTTTAAAAAAGAAAATGAGAGGTTGAAATTTGAAAAATAAAAATAAAAAAAAAATCGTGAAGTTCAATAAAAATTGACAAGTTCAAATAAAATGCTTTTAAAAAAAATGGAGAAGTGAAAAAGAATTGAAAATTTTAAAATAAACGATATTAAAAAATTGATACTTTATCAAAAAAAAAACATTTTGAAACGAAAAATAAATAAGTTGAAAATTTTTGTGATTTTGAAAAATAATTGAAAATGTTTAAAATTTGAAATTAAAAGAAAAAGTTATTTATAAAAACACTGAGATTTTGAAAAAATATATATCATTTTTAAAAAGAAAATTGAAAATTTGAAAACAAAATTATGCTTTTAAAGGAAAAGAAAAATCGGCATTTTGGAATTTTTGGGAAAAAAAATTAAAATTTGAGAAATTTTTTGAGATTTTGAAAATAAAAATTCAGAATTTGTATTTTAATTTTTTTTAATATTTTATAATAAAAATGATATTTTGTTAAATGTTTTCAAAGAAAAATTAAGTGTAAAAAAATATAAATTTGAAAAAAAAATGTTATTTTTAAATGGAAATTGAAATTTATCTGTGAAAAAAATATATTTTTTAATAAATTATTAGGCACATCCACTAATTGAACCTTAAACGGTTTTTGGACAATCTAATTAGTCCAGATTAAAGAGTAAATAACTCCAGATGTTTAAATCAAATTTTATTCAAATTGTTGATCAATCTTGTATGCCCAATATCTTTCTCACATGTAGTTTGATCGGAGCGAGTAACTAGTCAAATTGAGGGTATTAATCAGTAAAATAGAGTGAATGGACCAGACATATAAAATGGGCCAAATATTCTGGTCAAAATTGTGACCTAAACTATTGACCTCGCGAGAACCTAAGAATTGATGTTAGTAAGTTTTGTGGGCCCCATCATGATGTGTGTCGAACATCAACACCGTGCATTTGATGTGTCCCCTTTAGGTTATGAGATATCTCAAAAATCATCCGTATACGAAACTCAGGTGGGCCATACCATCTAAAACCATGTGAAGACATTCTAAAAAATATAAAAGCACTTGGTGGGGCCCACATTAGTTTTGGATGCGGCTGAAACTTGGTCTGACCCCTCATCTAAGTGGGACACACATAATGAGTGGGTTGGATATGTAAATCACATTTAGGCAGGCCCAATATATGATTATGAATATTTTAAGGAAACTCCTCTCCATTGTACATTTAGGTTAGTTAGTCATTACCCTTACCAGAGTAAACTCTGTGGGGTCCACCATTATTTATTTATTTTATCCACTCCGTTCATCCATGTTAACAGATAATATGAGGTCCAAAGAATAAAAAGGAAGCATATCCAAAGCTCAAGTGGACCACACCATAGGAAATAGTGTGATTCAACCTCTACCATTGAAAAATTCTTAGAGGCTATAGAGGTTTTGGATCAAGCTGATGTTTGTGTTTTCTCTTCATTCATATCTTTTTGATATTATGAACAGGTTGGATGACAAATAAATATTATTGTGGGCCCAAGGAAGGTATTAACCGTGGAAATTATTATTCCACATTGTTTCGTGTGGCATGGTCCACTTGAGTTTTGGATTTATTGAAAATTTGGGATCAATCCACACTGTCCATTCATTTTTTGAGATCGTTTTAGAGAATTATCCAAAAAATGAATCATATCCAAAGATTAAATGGACCACACCATAAATGAGGGGAATGGATTGATTACTCCACCAGACACCAACCAATGGCTGGTGGTCAGTGCTCTGTGGGCCCCACCATGATGTATGTGTTTCATCCATGTC
This sequence comes from Magnolia officinalis, assembly GCA_021015155.1. NCBI lineage: Eukaryota > Viridiplantae > Streptophyta > Magnoliopsida > Magnoliales > Magnoliaceae > Magnolia > Magnolia officinalis. The sequence goes on along the minus strand of JAJHSJ010002561.1, from coordinate 9,364 downwards.
GTCCATCTATTTTTAAAGATCTTCTTACGGCAGGAGACAAAAAATGAGGTATATCCCAATTTGAAATGGACTACATTACAAGAAAAAGTGTTAAATGAGCGTCAACCATTAAAAACTTTTTGGGGGCCATAAAAGTTTTAGATCGAGATGATTTTTGTTTTCCCTCTTCATCTATGCCTGTATGACCTAATAAACAGATTGAATGTCAAATAAACAGTACAGTGGGCCTTAGGATGATTTTAATGATGTATATTCCATCACTATTATTTTCATGTGGTGTGGTCCACCTGAGATTTATATACCTCTCATTTTTGGAATAAATTCCTAAAATAATATTTAAAAATGGATGAACGTAATGGATGAAATACATACATCATCATGGGGCCCACAGAGCACCGACCACCAGCCACAGGGCTGGTGTATGGGGGAGTAGCAAGACTAGCTACGGAAGTAACGTCAGCAAGTTCTGTGGGCCCCACCATGATGTATATTTTGTATCCACACCTTCCATCCATTTGGAGAGATCATTTTAAGGCAATATCCAAAGAATGAGTTAAATCCAAAGCTCTGGTGGACCCCAACACAGAAAACAGTGGGACAGTGACGCCCACCATTAAAAACTTCTAAAGGTCACAAAAGTTTTAGATCAAGCTGATATTTATGTTTTCCCTTATTTCATGTCTTTTTTAACTTTTGAACAGGTTGGATTTCCAATAAACATTCAGATGGGCCTTAGGATAGTTTCAACGGTGGGAATCACTCTCCCCGCTGTTTTCTGTGGTGGGGTCCACTACAGATTTTTATCTGCCTCATTCTTTGGCTTATGACTTAAAATGATATCTCAAAATGGATGGACGGTGTGGATATAACACATACATCATAGTGGGACCCACAGAACTTGGTGACGTCAAAGGGAGTTAGGGCGTTCAGAGAGATTGCCCTAATTCCAGCGTCTCCTCTCTCTCTGCCGCACCCTATCCTCTTAATCTAATTCCAGCGTCTCCTCTCTGTCTCTGTCACTCCTCTCTCTCTCTCTCTCTCTCTCTCTCTCTCTCTCTCTCTCACCACAGATCTACCGTTGCCGAACGCCCTCCTACCCACGCTCTCTCTCTCCCTCTCTCTCTCTCTCTCTCTCTCTCTCTCTCTCGTTGAAGCTCGGTTGAAGGCTAGCTCATTCACGACCATGAGGTATCTCTCTCTCTCTCTCTCTATCTCTCTCAATCTCAATACCGATTTAGGGATTTGAATCTCAATACCGATTGCACCTCCACCTTTTCTCATGGATCTTGAAAGGGGCTATTTTGGGGTTTGCCAAACATGATTTGAAATCCAGGATTTTGGGGTTTGCCAAACATGATTTGGATTGAGAATCCTGGATTCCAATTCCTAACTGCCCAAGATCCATGCTGTCAAAAGCGCCACAACTAAGATCTTACAAGTGGGACCCATGTGCTGGTGGTCCAGACTGATGGATCCCACCATGGGTTGGGTATTGCCCAATATCCCCTGCTGGAACAATACCAACCCTTGGATCTTTGACCTGAAAATAGGAGGTTAGCAAAAAATAAAGCAAGTCCACATTCATGGGGGGAAAGGGCCATATGTTGGATTCTTATTGACCTTCCAAACAGTAAAATCTTTGAGAATCCCTTACCCACATTACTGTTCATTAGTTTCACAAGCCCCACTTTTACAAATGCATATCCTCTGCTTAAGGTTCATGTGTGTTATTCTGATTGATATTAGTTTTTTTTTTTTTTTTTTTTTTTTTTTTTTTCTGCACCTTTTCAGTTTATCATGCCTGCCATATTGTGATGGGAATGGTGGACATTTATTAAACACTTGAAATTAAAGAAGTATCCAACTATCCTATTTCAACAAGCCTCCAGGAGAGGGCATGCTGATTCAAGCCATTTCATTTTGGGATAGTGACTTGGTTACAGTGGATTCCACAATGCAGTTGGTTTAATTTGAGTTGATATATGCCATGCATGCAATTTTCATGTTTCTGTATATCAGGATTCATACTTTTCCAGAGTATCAAATGACTCCCCATTGCTATTATCATCCTTATTTTCAGCCTTCTTATTTGTTGATTGTTGACATGTCAGGTACTATCCCATCCACCATTATAAAACACCAATTATTGTTGCGCCCTGTTTACACCTCTGGACTTGGACCGCTAAGATGGTGACCATTTACTTTCATAGTGGACTGATACGCCCCCCTATTGCAGAACGATGGTGACCATTTACTTTCTATAGCTGCTGATACAGCTATGAAGTAACCATTTTTCAGTACCATTGTGGGATGCCTTTAAACTGGTATTTGATTTCATACATGCACTGTCCAGTTGATGAATGGATCTGCTTGGTTTTGGCCTGGGGCATCTAAGTGAGGTGCTCACCTGATGGATGGCCTGGATCTCATTCGCATCTAAGATACACTACTTATTTGTCCCTCTAGATTGAGATGTTTCTTAGATACTCCATTATACATGGATTGGAGTTTTCTTTCTTACCATCCTTCATAACAATCATCTGTTCTGTTAGATCATCCACTCAACCTGTCATAGGATCTGTCATACTATTCATAGAACCTATCTGTTCTGTTACCACTTGCATCTGCTACATCATCTTCCTCCAAAGCTTGTTTTGATCTTCCCCTTCCATCCTAGGTCTAAAAGATGTCCAACTATGTGTGTGCATTTAATTTTGGAACTAGATGGGGGCAAAGATTTGACTGGAATATGGGCAAATTTTGGAATTTTGGTGGATTGTTATTGGGTTGCAATTGGACAAGGCCATTTTAAATTCAAAAGGTGATGGTAATTGATCTGCAGGTTATAGGGTGGAAGTTGGCTAATTTAAGAACTGATTGAGGGTCTGTTTGGGACAGATTTTGAGGTTGGATGTGTAATAGGGTTGAAGTTGGGGAAGGAATGGGGCTGTAGTTTGTACTGTGGACAGAGATGGATGTTTAAGGTTGTTTCGGAGTATGCAGATTCTGAAGTCTGTTTATGACAGGTATTGTGCACAGTTGGGTGGTTCCTAGGTTGAGAACTAGGACGGGCCTGTTTTCTCCTTTTCCTTTCGGAATGACATACCCATATGGATGCATTATCATACCTTGACATGGATGTGGATATGGAGACTGCACAATTTAAAAATAGCAGCATGTTGCTATAGCCATACCCAATATGCTGTATTCCTACCCATACTATATGGTTTGGGTACAACTACTCTAGATCTGTACAAGTGTCTAGGTATCATAGCGGTTGCATGCTACATGCATTCTTGTGACGGTATTCACCTGCTTGATTTTTATTCTAAATTTTAATTTAATTTTATTTTTTACAAAGGTCTTCTAATTTCCGATGCAGATGAGATGAGATGCAGTTGCTTTACTCCAAGCTTCATGATAAGTATACAGAGCTGAAGGTTTGCATGGCTTTTGACACTAGTTTAATTGTACAAGAATGATTGACAAGTACCTTTTTTTTTTTTTTTCCTTTTTTTCATTTCTTCTCCTAATGGTCTGGGCTCGGCATGTTTAGATGAGAAAGGATTATAAGATTGAGCAGTACAACCGTGAACAGAAATCAAAGTTTATGAATTACGCATCTGGTACTCTTTTGCCTCGTCATATTTCTTATCCTTCATTTAGTTTTATTGCATTTTTTTTTTTTTTATATCATGCTTCAAAATTGTCACCAGCACCTATTACGTCAGTCAATATCTCTATTGAACTGTCTTATGCTTTTGATAATCTAGTTTTTTTTTTCCTTTTATATTCTTTTCTTCAGATCCTATTACATGGACAGCCCCATTTCTTCAAAACCAATCTGCCTTGACTTTTTTGTGGTAGCATATGGCCTCTTCTTGAAACAATTTCTTAATATATTGCATGCTTTCTGAACCCACTGTCATGTTAATCTCTTCTTTCTGTATTATTTTCCCAGCTGATTACCCTTAATCGCTCTTCATCTTCGAAAAACAGCATCACAAGTCATGGTTGTGAGTCTTGTGACTGGATTTTTAACTGTGGATATTATTTTCAGGACAAACAAATAAGGACAAATGTTGAAGCTGTGGAACAATCTGCCCAATTGGGATTGCGAACACTGTTGGCTTGACATGAATTGAATGTAAAGGTACGGTCAATCTCACATTGAATTTGTTAACTGGTAACTTAATTTCACTATTAACTATTGACCATGGAAACCATCTTTTACAGATTAATGCTATAAATGCTGCAACTGTAGCAGTTTGTCTTATTCTAAGTGTGGATGAGACAGTGAAAACACAGGTAAAGTCAACTTGTTAAAGATGGTGGTTTTTAAATTTTCTATTTTTATTTTTATAACTTGCCTCAACATGTCATTGGTGCTTATATAGGTTTCTCTGTTCCAGTTATTGCATTAGACCTGGTTCTTCAGTGGATTATTTAACTCGTATCTGCTGATGATCCAATTCAACATATTGTGGCTTGCCTGTGAGTGAACTCATCTAATTTTTATGCCAGATGATCTTCTTGGCACACCTGTTTCATGGCTTGGATGTTGTACACACTTAACACCTGGCATTTGTGTTAAGGTTGATAGTACCATTCTGTCGATTGTGGGTGTATGTGATCGTTCCTTCTAATTTCTCAATGTTCAAACTAGATTGGGGGCTGAGAGTGGGATGATCTAGCTTGAATACATTTATATGCAAACCATCAACCACAACAACAATTCAGGTTCACTCTTAATGCATTGTTTTCCAAACAGGTTAAGGATCTTCTAGAGTTATATGCAAAGGCACATGCCTTTGATTTTATCACTTTGGGTTACAAAGTAGATTGGCCAGTCAGCATTGTCTTGACTGCAGATGCACTTAAACTATACACTGACATTTTCAGTTTTCTGATTCAAGTTAAGTTGGGTGATGTTCTGTTATGATCTCTGATGTTCTATTATGATCTCTGAAACTGTCATGCTTCTTGTTTTTGGTTGTATCCACAGATAACTATGATTTCTTTACTGATATATGGTTTTGGGCTTTTGGTTGGATGTCAGCACATAAGTGCTTGCTGAAATGTGTTACATCTGAAATTTGTGGTTGACTGAACAAACTCTTCAAAAAAATCTCCACCATCAAACCATAAGCTATAGATTTGACTAAATCTTTATCTTGAATTATTTAGTAGTTTTGCTTGACTAATCTAGTGATTTGTTTCAGCTTTTCATCTTCTTATGCGTGATAAAAGGTACACATATTTCTATTATGTTTTGTTTGATTTTTTCTTTGCTTATGCGTAAAATGTTCTGATTTAAATATTAAGAACTACGTAGTGGTTTGATCCCAATCTTCCAACATTGGGTATGTAGGCAGCCGTTCATACTAGACCGTATCGGTGCAGCCACAAATTTTTATTTTTTCCCTTTCTTGTAGTGTGGATGCATTTTCATCAGGACTACTTGGCAATAAGAGTGAGGTGGATGTAAGTTCTCAAAACCTTTAATTAATCTTGAATCATTTATATCTTTATCGCTTCATTTATATGCTGTCGTTAGGGTCAACTTGTAACTCCTCAGAATCCGCTTTGCCGTAAGACATTACGGTGCATGACGGTTCCTAAGGTTAAGTTGCAAATTATTATTAAGAGTTGGTTGGATATAATTTATTTTTTGTAAATGTTGTTAATAGTTGGATGGATGATGAATGTATTTGTGATGTAAATGAAAATAAAAAACTTGAAAATAATATATATATATATATGATATATATATATATATATATATATATATATATATATGTATATGTTATCAATGGAGGATGCCTTGTTTAGGGGGACGTGAAATTTTGTAGCTTATGGTATGGTGCCCCAATATTGGTTGTATGCTACTAGTATGTAGTAGATAATACTAGGATCAATAGTAAACATTTGTTTTGAGTGGAAGACCGAGTAAAAGAACTTGGAAGAGGCACTTTTTATGCCTTTTAGCTTCAAACTGGATACCTTTTGGATAAACCAAACATCCATTCACCACTAGTTCCTCTAATACATGGTACAATGGGGGTGGGATAATGTCGGTTGCTCCAAATTCCAATACATATACTAAGTGTATGAATTCCAATAAATTCATATTGCAATTTATATATATATATATATATATATAAATTCATATTGCAATTTATATATGAAACAATCGTCATCATGTAAGCCATATCCTAATTAATTAGGGTCGCCTACATGAATCCTATTCCACCATTCGACTCTATCAAGGGCCATACCTTCAGTTAGACCATAGGTCATCGGGTCTTTTCTTACTACCTCCATCCACGTCTTTTTGGGCCTTCCCCTTGCCCAACAATTTGTTCCCTAAAGCGTGGTTGGTCTTACAACTATTCTATAAAACTTCCCTTTTAGTTTGAATGGTATTCGGCGATCATTTAAAACTCCCAAGGCACATCCTATAGCAAATTTTGCCATCCTGCTGGCTTGAAACACTCTTGACGGTAGCAATGTGAAATGGCACCATGCTGCCGTGGATTGGCAAAAGGACAGTCTCATTCTTTTGGTCGATCTGTATCATTATTTCCCTCGACTGTGGGATATCATTGACATTCTTGTAGGCAATGAAATCGCTTGAAGCTTTTGCAGAACCACGGCCATCTCCAGCTGCAGAACCGCCCATTATCCGACCTTAGAGTCGCTTTCGACAAGAATGCTTCAGCTCCATTGGATTCAGCTTTGACCTTTGGACGCTCTTCCTCCTCCCTCCTCTTCCTCATTGAATGAGTATGCAACATCCTTAACTAACTTGGAGCTGATTGAAGTCACAACTTTTGCAGCTTTTTCATTGACAATAATGGTGTCTGCAAGCAACAACGAGAACATCTTTGTCTTTGGATTGTTGGTTTCTGATTGCAAGTTCTGGAACCCAAGAGATACATTAAAAACCATTCCAAGCTTCAACACCCAATCGTTCCTGGCATTTAAACTCAATCCCGACTCACGGAACTCGAGACCGATTCCCGTTCCTGCTGACTTTGTAAGATGAGAGGCAAATTCAAGAGCATCCCTCTCTACCACTGAGACTGCTCTTGGTAAACAGCACTGACATTATTCCCAGCCTTCAATGCACCTATCGCTATCATCTGTCGTCATAAAAGAGCTTGCTTTTAAGCTCTTTTCAAAAACCCTACTTTTTCAAAAGATGGTCCAAGCTGTCTTATTTGACTTTAACTAAAGGATGGCTAATCAACCGGTCATTATCTCATAAAAAAATTACTTATCCCTGTTTTAAAACAAACTCAATGATTATAACCTACAATATTTAGACTCCACAATCATGCTCGTCTCAAATCCGAAGCATAGGTAAGTACGATTGGAAAAGGTCCATTTTCGCCATCTCATTTTAGGCCATGGGCCCAAAATCAAGCAGTTCCAATGCACAATTAGGTCCCATCACAGGAAAAAGTAGGTTGGTAGTTTATTACCATTGAAAATATTAATGGTTCATTTTTTTTAAAGCCATCCAAACTGTGAAACGATATTTCCAACTGTTCAGAAAGTTATTTCCAATGGGCTGAATGTAACCACTAAATTTTTATACCTGATCTAAAATTTCTTTAGCTCCATGACATATGTTCAATATATACCTTTATTGTTATTTGCCCACCTGAGCTTTGCGTCTAAATCATTTCTAAGCCCAAGCCCTAAAATCATATGAGGGAAATGGTGGGTGGCTCAAATTTCTTGCAAAGAACATGGTGGGACCCGTAATCACGGCAAACATCTACCATCATGTAAACACCTTCATAACTAAGATGTTGTGTTCTACATTATGCAATTCAAGTCCAATGAAATGTTACACCAAGGCGAGGCATCAGTGGTTATTATGATATGTTAAATCTTAGTGGGGTCTACTTTTGTGATGCTTGTAGCAAATCCAAACCGTCCACCATTTCACCATCTTATTTTAGGGTGTAGGTAAAAAATCTAAGTAGATTTACACAAATGAGTCCCACAACAGACAAAAGTGGTCACTAGTTTACCACCATTGAAACTATCAATGGTCAATTTTTTATGCTTTCAGTTCATTCAAATTGTTAAAATGGCATTTCCAACTGTTCAAAAGGTCATTCACAATGGGTTGAATGTAACCACTTGATTTATTTTTTTCCATAATCTAAAATTTCTATAGCCCCTGACAATGTGCATTCAATATGCACTTTTACATTCCATGTGGCCCACTTGAGCTTTGTAGTCAGATCATTTTTTGGTCCAAGCCGTAAAATCACATGAGGGAAATAGTGGACGGCTTGGATTTTTCTCCAACAAATTGTCGAGCTCCATGATCACCATGACCATCTCCCATTGAAATTAGATGTGGGGTCAGATATGTGGCAAGACATCAGTTATTAAATCTTGGCAGGACCCACTTCCTTTGTCCACATCTAAAGATTTTTCAAACTGTATTGTGCTCTCCTAGTGAATGCTATGAAGTTAAGAAATGTTCTTACCTTAACCTCTAATGGGTAGGATGAATTCTAATATTTATTTTGTTAATTGGTTTCAGTTGATTAAACTATTCACTTTCCATGGATTTGAGCTGGTTATTTGAAATATATGAAGGGTTGACTAAACTAGTCTTTTCTTGAATTGAATTTGGTTGTTTGTAGGAAGGGCTCAAAAGAAGGTTGAACAAGAGCAAATACTAAGTAGCCAATACAAGGCAATGCATAGCCAACAGTAGAAGTTTCAGGTAATTTCTTTTGTATGGGTCCTATTTAGTAAGGGAAAGTGTTTAGTTAGGACGGTTGAAGTGAATTTTTGTTGTAGTGGGCCACTTGGGTCATTTCCTCTTTTATTGAATTGAGTTGTTACTAATTTTGTGAATAGGATCCTTATCAAACAATAGTGTGAATTATTTTTTGAATGACTATCAGGTACAAGATTAAAAAAAAAAAATAATTAATATATAATATGTTATATATATATTTTTACAGATATTTTAGCGACGGACCAAATCCGTCGCTACGCTCTGAACATTGAAAATAACGACGGATTAGAGGTCCGTCGCTTAATCATATTAGCGACGGACCTTATCCGTCGCTAATGTTTTTAGTGGCGACTAATTTTTTGAATTTTACTGACGGATTTTTTATTTTTTACGACGGATTTTATCCGTCGCTATTATGCGACGGACCTTATCCGTCGCAGATTAAACGACGGATAAAATCCGTCGTAAAACCAAAAACGACCCACTAAACAGCGACGGACCACGCGACGGACGAAGTCCGTCGTTTATTTGGTTTTACGACGGATTTGGTCCGTCGCAAATCAGCGATTTTGGCGTAGTGCACCCCCCCTC
>JAJHSJ010002109.1:0-58462 GCA_021015155.1 Magnolia officinalis | reverse complement strand
TTTCTGGCAGACCCTCCGCAGCGCACCTTCCTAAGCCTGCACAGGCGAAGTTGAGAGACAAAGAGCCCTTGGATAATACAGGGGACTCTTCGATGCCTAAGTCAGGATCGAGGTCTTATAAAATAGGGGAGGATCTCCAGAAAAGAGACCAGTAGAGTTTTAGGATTTTTGTGATCGTACCTCAAATGGTGGGAGATGTCTATACATTTATAGGAGAGAGAGGATCACGTAGTATGAGGATTCTTTCATGATATCTTGGAATTTGCTACGATCCAGGATCTTCCCAAGATTGTATGTTCCCACGATTGTCGGGATTCGAATTATCTTTTGGAGATCTTGGAAGAGATCTTTGAGACTTAGGAAATTCTTCGGATCGTAGTTCGGCTTTAGGTCAAATCTCAAGGGGGTGCCGAGTTGGAAACGACTGATACTGTCCTGCTCGATAGATCAGCATTCACCATTTCGACCGTCAGTCGAGCCTGAAGATTCATGTTCCTTTATCTGGGTGTTGAGACCTTTTGACCTGTTAAGAGTACTGTCGATTTGTGATCGTGTTATGGCTGACCTATGGCCGATCTATAACCGATTTATGGCCGATCTGTAACTGATCTGTGGCAAATCTGTGACCGATTTATGGCCGGTTGTGACTGATATGTGACCGATATATAAATTAGGTTGATATTCAGCCACTTGTGCGAGCTTGTAAGCTCTTTCAGTGCTCTTACAGTTGTATCAACCTCTTTGAAGATTGTTCTGTTTTTTGGACGTAGAAGTCTTATCAGGGTTTGGGTTTTCATGGGCATCAGGGTTTGGGTTTTCATGGGCCCGTGCTGGTTCAGTAGAGTTGGTCCAAGTCCATAAGTTGACTTATGGACTCGTAAATTTTTCCCCAACACATTTCACTCCCATCTTTCTTATGAGTGTGCCCATAGAAACTTTTTCTTAGATAATGTAGACTGTGCCAAGACAGGTACAAATAGTATGACAGGTGTGACTTTTGGGACATCATCTCTCTGTGTTAACTCTTAGTAAATTGATAGGCCTGATTGACACGTAACCTTCCAAGTAGTCATGTAGGGCAACGGATCTACCATACTCCCGTCTCCACCAGTTTTATAAGGTCCAACTGGTTGGACATAAAAAGTTCGGTCCATGAAGTGGAATACTTCCACCCTATTAAGTGCATGCCATATCCAACCCTTAGGTTGGCCCCACCAGGAGGATCACTTCACCCTCACCATAGAAAATAATATTTAACCGTTGTTAAATAGAAAAATACAATTGTGGTCCACTAGATTTGGTAGACGCAGCTTATTTTTGCACCATGATGATTCTCACGGTGGGGCCAATATATTGTACGGGTTAGATGTCACACATAAATAGAAGGATAGAAGCCATCCACTGGATGGACTGCAACTTATGGTCAAACCGAATGGAGTTAAGACCTTCTCCTTTTCTATATATCATCGATGTATGCTCGTACGCCCTACAAATGAGAGAGAAAATGGGAAGAGAAGGATATGCGCCTCTCTTTGAAACTAAGGAAGCAAAGGGTAGGATTGCATATAAGATTTATGCAATTTCGGTATTTGTGGCGTTTGTATGATTTGGGTGTACAGAACAACTCATGTTCCAAAAGAGGGAGTGAGGGGGGCATGGTTTGGTATGTTTGAGCTGAGATTTGGTTTGGTTTCTATGGATTCTCACTCAATCAGCACGTTGGAGGCCTGTCTATCGTTCCACCTTCAAAGAAAGGCTCTCCCACAGGTACGCACCATTCTACCCCTTCTCCACCAGCGGTGCAACTTGGGTCAATCTCTAACAAAACCCAACTGGCCCAACCTCAAATTTAGGTTGGGTCAGGACGGTTGAGTTGAGATCAAGAAGGAAATGTTCAACCCAACCCTAGGTCAGGTTGCCATCGGGACGAGGACTCAGGCAATGGTTTGGCTGTGATCCCAACACCAGCCAGTTAGCTGGTGTCAAAGATCTATGGCCCCATCCTGATTTATCTGTTTTATCCACGCCATCATTTTTCCAGATCATTTTAGGGCATGAGCCCAAAAATGAGACCGATCCAAAGTTGAAGTGGACCACACCACAGGAACAGTGGGGATTGAACGCTTACCATTGAAAGCTTATTGGGGACGTACTGAAATGTTTACTTTCCATCCAACCTGTTTGTAAAATTACATACCCTAGGATGAAGGGAAAAATCCAACATCAACTTGATTCAAAACTTCTGTGGCCCACAGGAAGTTTTCAACTGTAAGCATTAAACCCCCGTTTCTTGTGGTGTGGTCCATTTGAGCTTTGGATCTGTCTCATTTTTTGGGCTCATGCCCTAAAGTGAATTGACAAAATGGATGGACAGTGTGGATAAAACAGATACATCATGGTGGGTCCTACGGAGCTTTGACACCATTCGGTTTGGCTAGTGACTCCAACACCAGCCAGCTAGCTGGTATCAAAGCTCCGTGAGGCTACCATGATGTATGTCTTAAAATGTACTGATTTTGGGAAAACAATTTATCCTGGTGTCGCACATGAGATGAGTGCATACAATAGCATATACATACTATAGTGGAACCCAAACTAAATTTGGACGGTTTTAATGGTGGGACTTCCCATCTCAACTGTTGTACATGTTGTGGCCCACCTAAATGTTGAATGGTCTGATTTCGGAACCTACTACAAGCAAACACAGGTGCACCCGATGGATGGGGTGCATTTTAATATTTGGTCACGCCTTACGAGACAAGAAATTAACAATACATTACAACTACCAATGACCGGCCGATGGATGGGGTGCATTTTAATATTCGGTCACGCCTTACGAGACAAAAAAATTAACAATACATTACAACTACCAATGACATATAATTATATATGGTTAGATATGCCAATTATTTAATTAATGATAGTAGATGTTAAGATAATCTCACCTGATTCTTCTTAGAGTTTGAGTGGGTTGAGTATTCAATGCCAAGGGCCACGCAGTTGTTTTCGGTGGGATAATCTTAGATTAATCTTCAATTGACTCTATTTTCCATACTATGCCTATTACTGTGTACATGAATGTTACACACACACACACACACACACACACACACACACACACACACATATATATATATATATATATATAGGAAAAAGGTACTATGAGCTTGAGCGCATGACGGTCTCCATGAGGTCGAGCTGGGGTGGGCCCCACCGTGATGCCGTTCGAAGATCCAGACCGTCCACCAGCTGCACCACTCCATTTTGGGCCTGGACGGCCCAAAATCAGCCGTCCACGGAACTCAGGTGGGCCATACCATCTGAAACCATAAGTATACACGCAAAAACATGTAAAAGCACTTGGTGGGCCCCACCTGAGATGTGGATACCACCTGAAAAGTGGTCTAAAATTACATCCAAGTGGGACACACATGATGGACGGTGTTGATCATCAAACCACGTCTCGAAAGGGCCCCACAAATGGTTATGAATGTTTTAATGGTGCACGGCCCCTCTCCACTTCTGTACGTGGTGTGGCCCACAAAAGTCACGGATTGACCTGATTTTGAGCCGTGTGGGCCCACGCTGGGATGGTCCATCGGACTGAGGGGGTAGATGTTTGAAAGGCATCACGGTGGGGCCCACTTCTACTCGACCTCATGGAGACCGTCCTACGCTGGACCTCATAGTACCCGGTCCTATATATATATATATATATATATATATATATATAAGACTTGCATGTATGCATTATGATCAATGTTTCAAATAGTGCTCATAACATAGTGGTATACGGTATCATACACAGTGTAGTAATAGCATACACTCAGTAAACGTAATGTAGCATAACCGTGACACGACCTAGCTAAATAGCATAAATTCCCTATCGCATACGCTACAATAGTCGTAGCGTGCACTACCGCTATGTAGCGTGGTAGCGTTTGTAGAGTATGCTAATAGTATATTTTTATTTTTATTTTATTTTTATTTTGAGAAGTGATGTGAGCATTTATTTTTAGTTTTGTTTGTTAAAAATAATATTATATATATAAAAAAAACTTAAAATATTAAGTTAAAACCAAGCTTTTCTTTATTTACTTTGACTTAAAATGGTATTGAAATTTTGTTAAAGTTGGTGTGATACTCACGTGCTAAAAAAAAACCTTTAAAATTAAACTTAGAAGAGAGAGATTTTCGAAAGAGGGTTTCCAAAAACTCATCTTTGTATAAATGACATCAGTATTTTACTTCTTAATGTGTGGGATTTTATTTTCATTTTATACTTATAAGTTATGACTTATGATTTCAATTAGACATTATTTATAATTAAAGCAGTTTAATTAAAATAATAATAATAAAGTGGTTTGCTTAGAAAGTTATTGTTGTGATAATTATTTAATTGGGTTTATGACTTTTGATAAATGATAATTAATAGCTTATTTGAATATGCTTAAATTGAAAAAATGAATAATCTTTTAGGTATTTTTATATTTTTTTTACTTTTTTTAATGGTTTATTATATATATATTTTTATATTATATTAAAAAATAAAAATATCATATAGCTTATGTTATATGCTACAAAGAGTTAAATGCTACACAACATGCTCCTGCTAATTAAAAACACTGATTATGATAATACATAAGTGAGTTGAATCACATTGTTAAATGTATGCATTCATCATTTCTTTAGGTCCGTGGAATATGCTCTCATATTATGCGGTCAGTCCATGTGAAGATGGTCGGCTGATTGAGACCATCCATCTCCTGTGGATATTATATTATTCGTTCTACGTCTGATTACATATTTCTATGGTAGAAAGTGGGAGTTTCAGAGAGTGGATGAATACATATTCTTTACACCCAAGAGATGGATCGATGGTTATGATTATCCTGTCTTCTTTGCACGTGGGCCCATTAGAGATTCTTTCTAATCATCCAATATCTTCTTTTCTATGTGTTGGAGCGCAAGGAAAAACACCAATGAAAGGGCCATGCAACTGGTGTTACCTTGTGACATTCACTACGTTAACCAATGAGCTTGTCAGGCCTTGAGGCCAAAAACTCAGCCTGATCTATGATTCAGGTGGGCGGTGGGCCACACTACAGCGGTATATGACACACACTAGGGAGACATCACATATGCTGTGGAGGGTCAATGGCCCACTTCTTACAGCCAGCAGATCACAACCGTGATTGTTGGAATTAGACAACTCTAAGAGAAATTTTTACGGTAGATGGGATAAAATTCCATTTTCCATCTTAGTATCTCTCCTTTGTCCATCTTTAACGGTGCAGATATGAAGATCGATTGCCAGGGGTGGACATTTTTGTGTGCACCGCGGACCCCACAATAGAACCACCCACCCTAGTGATCAACACCGTTCTTTCAGTCATGGCCTACGATTACCCGCCGGAGAAGCTGAGCATCTACCTCTCCGATGATGGTGGGTCAGATCTGACATTCTACGCTCTATTAGAGGCGTCCTACTTCTCGAAGCATTGGATCCCATTTTGCAAGAAATTAAGGAAGTCTCCGAGCGAGATCACCAGCGTCCTATTCAGCACAACATCTGAGCCACATGATACACAACAGGCCAACGAATGGCTGCACATCAAGGAAAATGTCTTCCACATTATTTATTGACTGTAAAGTACGTATGCCAGTGCAGACGGTACAAATTATCATTACTACGACCATGCATGGATGGACCACAACCTAAAAATTATAATGATCTCACGGTCATAAATGAATGTCATTACTACCATGGAGGGACCACAGCTAGATTTCCTACAGGAGTGATACATTGAATTATCAAATTATAATTAAATATACAACCAACCCATGTTTATCAAATTTAAAAAAGAGTAAAAGAAATGATTCAATCCTCTTATTTCTTGAATTGAGAGAATAACATTTATCAAATTTGAAAGAGAGCAGGAAGAAATGGTTTGATCCTCTTATTTCTTGAATTGAGAGACCCATCTAATGTAATATATACAAATGGTCCAATGGGAACAAGAATTTCCAGGAACTTTGGAAAATTATAGTGAACTATAAACAGTTATAGATGTTCAATTAGTGGTGGTCGAATGGATGGTTGGAATGAAAAATGTAAACATTCATTGGCCGTTCATCTGATGTGCTATACTACAGCAGTGCAGTCCAATGGCATAGATAAAAAATTTGATAGTTCACAAATTGGACGGTCATGATTGTCTGATCAAAGGTTAGAATACTACAGACTAAAGAATATCAGCATCGATCTAAATTCAGGAATCAAAAGCCCAATGGTGGAACTCTGTGTTTATCTGAGCATATGAGTTTCGAATCGTGGCCGGCTTTACATGCTGTAGATTACATATTTATGACATATTCTAACATATTCACTGGGGCATTAGTTGTAATGTTGTATTAAAGATTATATTTGGGGTTTAGTTGTAATTTGTATTAAAGAATATATTTAGGTTTATCCAAAAACATTCCTAGGAGTGTATGATATTTCACGAAAACATTTAAGCCCATGGCCTAAGAAATCCATGAATCAGGTGAGTCACATAGAAGGAAATATTTAAGCCCAGGGCCTAAGAAATCCATGAATCAGGTGAGTCACATAGAAGGAAATAGGATTTTTTTTTAAAAAAAAAAAAAGAAAAAAAGAAAAAAGAAATGAGATTCCATTGATATCAACGACCAAGATACAAAAGGAGCAGTAATTCGGGCGCACACGGGCGACAAAAGGGGGCCCGGTCCGCCTATCATGTGGCTATACAATGGAAGGAAAATACAAGTAAAGGATTATGATTTTCTAAGCACACCTATGCTCACTTTGTCAAGAAAACAAAGGCCTCTAATCAGCCTAGGAAATAGGATGTTGGGCATTGCTATGTACCCTATTTCCAATCATATTGTCCATCTAATTAAATTACGGATTAAGCTATATTCCAACATAGTTATTGAGACTGACACTCGCATCATTGCAGAAGGGGTCTCTAAATTTGTAGATTCAACACCGTTTGGTTATCATCCATATATAAAAGAGTCGATCACTTTTGTTTTTCTCATACCTTTCGGGAGGGCAATGCAGTTGCGGACCTTACAATAATGGCCAGCCAAAGATGTCCCACAAGATCTATTGAAATATAGCTGACCTGCCTAGAGCTGTTAAAAAAGGGATGCCTAGCTTTAGACAATGCTGGTGTGGGATTGATCAAAAGCAGAAAAATCAGAAGGGGAGAATTCTGAGGAGTTTAGAATACCTCCTTTTTTTGTGGGCCTCTTCCTCAATGTCTATTGATGGTTGAGTCTAATAAAATTCCTTTTCCTTTTTTCAAAAAAAAAAAAAAAAAAAAAGGTCTAAATCATGGATTGGGATTGTATTTGATGCCTACGCCTAAAATTAAGTAACGCAAATTACTAATCAGATTGAATTTTCGAAAATACAACAAGTTAGTCAACTTAGCTTTTAATTTTTGGGAACTTTGGAGAGGAAGATGGGGCTTCCAATTCAGCAAAAATATTCCTATCAATGGTAATTTTGACTTTTCATCCCTCGTCCATATCATCCGGTGACTGTTTTGGTAAATATACATATAGTCAAAGAATGTTATGAGAATATCATATGCTCCCAAATTTTATTAGGTAAAAACCCCATTATATTTCTTGTCTTTTTTTCTTCTTCTTCTTTTTTTTTTTTCCCGTAGTGCAACTTCCTTTTTTAGTATATGTCAAATAACATTTTTTTCATTTTTAGTGTTATTAATGTTATACAGTTATAAAATATTATATGCTTTACTTTTAGTATTATTGATGGTTCAAGAAAACCGTTGACCACCAAATTTGACTGTTGACCATATAAAATGAAACTCTTGCCCTTAACTTCGTAGAAATAAGAAAATTTCTTATTTTGTCACAATGTAAACATGAATTTGATGATTTTAATCCACCATTTAAATAGTTTAAATCAAATATCATGGCCCACTATTGGATGTCCAAATCATTTGACCATATTAGGGTCCACAACCAAGTAATTTGGATCTCCCCCAATACGAGAATCTCCATAGTCTCTATAAACTTACGAACAAAAGCATCATTTTATGTTATCAATGGTCAACCTTAGTAGTCAGCATTGATAAAAGTTAATCATATGATGTTTATAACCAAAAATAAAAAGCAAAGGGTTTATTTGGCAATGCTAAAAAGGTAGGGATTATTTATGCATACTGAAAATGGGACCGTAGTATATGTCAAAAGCTCTATTTATTTTTGGTAAGCATTATTAATAATCTCTAACGCATTATTACAATTAATTAAAATGAGTTGAAATCATTTTTAAGTGGCAACGAAACAAGCCCTAGATCCTTACATCTATGAGTCAATGTTTAACGGCCCAAATGGACGCACTGTCTTTGTCAGTGGCAATGTTGAACTGCTTATCTATTTGTCTAATTTGGTCTAGCCAGTAATGAGCTCAAAATTCTTCCTAATTTAAAATCATAAATATGAAAGAATATAAGCAATTGTTGTTTGTATAGTCTTGATTTTTAATTGCAGGGTCTTAAGGTTAGCTTTTGACTAGTGAAGTTATACTTAAAAGGGGAGAGTATGAAAAGGGGCATTCATGTGGGCCCCACAAAATTATACATTGTTGATGATGGGCACCTAATAAGATGTCTAGATCTGATGACGGTAGCTAGGCCCCACAAAATTTTACACTGTTGATGAGCCAGAAAATCTAATTTGGGCCAAAAGCATGCTCAATTGCAAAAAGTTTTTGATTCTTTTTTTTTTTTTTTTTTTTTTTTTTTCACAGGAATTGTATGAAAAAATGGTCAATCGGGTCAAAACCATAATTAAGCTGGGTTTGGTCCCGGAAGAAATCAGAACTGAGCACAAAGGATTCTCCGAGTGGAATTCGGTGGTAACTACACGCAATCATCAGGCCATTGTTCAGGTAAACCTCAATGACATTTTTGTGGAATGTGATGTTCATACACATGGCATACGTTCAAATTAAACCATCAAGATTGTCGGGCCCCTTGTATAAAGGCCATCAACAAAAAACTGGACTGATAGGTAGAGCCGGGCATTGGGCATCGACTCGAATCAGAATGAGTTAGGGCTGACCTGACCCGACCCAATTTTGAAATGGACCTGGACCCTGACTCGATACTGAGTCCAGCATGCCTAAACCGATCCGAGTCCAGGTCTAGCCTGGACTAACCAGAACCGAGTCCAACCTGGTCACAGGGTCACAGGGACCAAGCTGGTTGAGTCAGCACCGAGTCATGTCGGGCGTGGTAGGTAATCATTTTGGACCAAGGCCATGTATGGGCCCACCCACAAATGCACACACGCGTGTTATGTGAATCATATTCAATCTCTCCTTCTCACCAAACAAACAAGTAAAGAACAAGAAAGAAAAAAAAAAAAAGAAATCCAAGAAAGAGGACTCAGAAAATGGACAAATCATCAAAGGCAATAATTGCCATTTACAACACGAGTGGACCTTATCATATTAGTCAAATCTTCATTGTCCTCCGTTGAGGAAACCAGGAAATAAAAATGAAAATATTCATTCCATCAGTTCAAATAGCTAAAATACAATATGAGAACTGCCAAATGCATATTGCTGAAATGTGATCCTTAGAATTGGAGTTTCACCTTCTATCAAATGAAATAGCTAAAATCTCATATGATGAAATGTGATTTGAAGAAAATGGAATTTCACCTCAAGTGGCTTCCTCTTTTTAGAGAAACCCTACTAAGGGAGGCGCAGTTTGAAAAACCCTAGCCGTGGGCTATTACTTATAGCTGAATCTTTTCCAAAATACCCTTATTCTTTCTCATGTATTTAGGGATGTTGCATTACACAAATAGATTTTATATATATATATATATATATATATATATATATATATATATATATATATATATATATATATATATAGAGAGAGAGAGAGAGAGAGAGAGAGAGAGAGAGAGAGAGAGAGAGAGAGAGAGAGAGTTGGGTTTCAGATCCAATCGAGTCAGTACCAAGTCGGATATCAAGTCGAGTCGAGTCAAGTTACTGGGTGACTCGGACTCAACTCGGTTTGAGTTCTGATTGGGAAAAATCTACTTGGTTCGTATTGACTCATATCATGCCTAACTTTACTGATAGGTCTTCCTTTCACATAAATCTGTTTAGTAAACACATGGATGGAATTAATGCTCCACAGTAAATCTATAAGTTGGCCTTCTTTCCACATATATCTTTTTTGTAAACTATGGATGAGATGATTAGGATTGCCTAAAGAGATGTATAAAAGTCTTTATAGGGGCATTTTCAAATAAATATTCTTAACCATCCTTTATCGTACCCAGGTGGTTAGAATCATCCGATCTGAGTGAATTTTGCGTGAAAATCCATGAATTGTGTGCTGGACCTATGAATGGTGAGGATCGATGATCAATTGGATTGTCCATGTATCCCAACCACTAGTAGCACTAAAGTCCTAACACAAGGATATGAATTCTCTTGTTTGGATCAATTGAAAATAAGTTATTATTATTATTATTATTATTTTTTTTGAGGAAACGATCTCTAAGAACTACAAAACAACATTCTCAAGAAATTGTGGAAGGAAGAAGTTGCTTCCCCCAGTTGTCTTCCAATAAATTGTTAAAAAAAGAATCCCATGTCCATTGTTTGTCAAAACGATGGAAACCGCACTTAAGAATAAAAGTACATATATGGTGTAAAAGATTGGCATTTGGACTGTTATTTTAACTGGCTGCTTGAAAGTGAAAAAACACATGTGCAGTGCTTGAAGATACTAGTGATACATGACGTACAAATAGCACTTGCAGGGCATGAAGAAAAACTGGCACGTGTGACAAACTTGTATAATGGCATGTGCGATACAGTATTGTCAGGTGCTTGAGCATGACCATGCCAGATGTTGTACATGTGGCATATTGCCAGGTGGGCACTTAACGGTGAGCAATGACATGTGTTAGCATGTATTGCATTGACACCTGTGAAGTGCTTTTAAGTTCAATGCTAAGGTTCATTACTCATGCCTTAGTGGTAGACTCACAAGAATTTTATTAGGTACCATGTGATAAAATTCCACTGTGGTGTGAGTTGCGTGGGTATGTGGGGATGCGAGTGTGTAAAAATAAAAATAATAAAGATAATAATGATAATAATAATAATAATAGTATGTTGAAAAAAAAGTTGAACATGTGGAACGTTGGCACTTGGCATATCGAACTAATGCCAAAACAGTCCAGAGGCAACACATGAAAATTCGATTTCTCTAATTGCATTGATCTATTTTCGATGCCATCGAACTGATCAAGCTTCGATGACTCGAATGTTCAGCGATGACATCGACAAAGTGCCCAGTTAGTCGTCATTGAAGGTGACATCAAATAGTCTATCGATGGCATAGACATATCCCATATCTAACTCGATCTAAGACATCAAATACAAAAATGTACACTATTCATTCATGATTGGATGTCATTTGAGTGGATGAGCCCGGAATTGAAGAATATCAAAGCTCAAGTAGACCACACCAAAAAAACAGTGGAAATTGTATTGAATGCCTACAATTGAAAACTTAGCAGGGCCACAAAAGCTTTGGATGAAGCTGATATTAATGTTTTCCCTTAATTTATGTTTGGGTGACCTTATGAATAGGTTGGATGACAAATAAACATAACTGTAGGCCCTGGGAAGGTTTCAACGGTGGACTACGTTAGCGCTACTGTTTACCGTGGTGTGGTGAACTTGAGCTTTGGATGTTCTTCAAATCTGTTGCCATGCCCTCAATTGAGCTCGGAAAACGGATGCACCGCGTGGATAAGAAAAATAACACAGTGGGCCTAGCAATCGGCGTCCATAGTTCACCAGCATTTTTGAAATGTTATAACTTACCTTCTGAACACGTGGCGTGCAACTTTATTGATTCAAACATCAAAATCGTGGGTCCCGTTTGGGATAATTGACAGTCTTATTTTTAACCATCCCAGTTGACAGCCACTCGTTGGATGGTCAGGATTCTTTTCATCAGTATTATTTTCAGGATATGTTTCTCATACATGGAATCTGACATTTTGGACGGTCTGGATGAACATATATATATATATATATATATATATAATCAGTGGATGAGCCACAACCATCTAATTAATTGTTTTTTGGTCTTTCTAATAAAAAAACAGATATTAATTGATGGGAGGGACCCGAATGCTGTGGACATGGAAGGATCGGCATTGCCAACACTCGTGTACATGTCACGTGAGAAGAGACCTCAACACCACCACAACTTCAAAGCTGGTGCTTTGAACGCATTGGTAATCTTTACATGCTTGTATTTGCAAACACGTGCAGACTAGGGGTGGCAACCGGCCGGGTCAAGGTCAGCGTGAGCTGGACCCGACTATTAACTGCCAAGAAGTCAAGCCAGGCTGGCCCATTTAGTAACGAGCCTTTTCTTTCAAGCCCCATACCTCAATAATAGAAAATATTGTAAAACATAGATCAGCTAAAAAGTCTTGTTTGTTGCAATCTGATTGAGCCACATCATTACACACCACATTTAATCCAGCAGTGCTGACATGAGCCAATCATGATGCAAGAAAACATGAATTTTCCGGTTGTTGCAAGTAGAGGATTCGGAGTCCATGGACAGAAAATTCCTGTTTGTTGTAATCTGATTGGGCCACATCATTATACATTGCGCAGCAGTGTTGACAATGTCAGTGATAACATGATCCAATCACAATGCAAGAAAACAGAAATTTCTGTTACAAGCAGATGATCCAGATTCTTATTAATAATGTTTCAAAGGCTCGTATTATAATCATGACCCCATTTACAGACCTGATCTGACCCTTTATCTGGACCAAATCCAAAGCTCTACCATTCTACCTAGCCCGTTGCCAGCCTAGTGCTGACAGAAGACCCTCAGCATACATTTGGCGACTCCTAGGTAAATTCTTCACGGATTGACCTGGATCATACGCAGGACAAGAGATCCATGCATAATTTGGGATCCACCATGTAGATTACCTGGCCCAAAAACTAGGCTGGTTCATTCATGAATCAGGCTACGTGTTCTTATGCCATTTAGGTTAGCTGGTGGGCTACCCACTATTCGATGACTCAAATCGCACATGCTCCTACTCGGTGAATCTGCCAACTTGGCGAATGCCCTATGTGTGTGGCCCACCTACTGACTAGATTGACCTAATTTGATGGAGGGCACGTATGCAATGGGTTCCACCTGAAGAAACAATCATGTATGTATCTAAATGAATGCAAGCACACGTGCGTGTGAATACCCCCACATGGGTGCACATGCACACGCCACACAAGCACATATTGCTGCAATCTGCACGTTTATCCCATCATGATCACCATGATCAAATTTGCAGATACGGGTGTCGTCAGTCATAAGCAATGGGCCAATCATCCTCACCATAGACTGCGATATGTACTCGAACAATGCCGAGACAGTGAGAGATGTATTGTGTTTTTTCATGGATGAAGAGAAGGGTCATGAAATCGCTTACGTGCAATTCCCTCAGAGCTTTGATAATCTCACTAAGAATGATATTTATGCTAATTCCTTCAAAGTGACCAGTGGGGTAAGTATCACAAAATTTCCAGTTAAAGTTCTATGGTGGGCCACCAGGTAGATGTGCCTCTGTAAAAATCACAGTGATTGGACAATCTTGAACATACGATCGGTCAATGTAGAGAACTGCATCATTTGATTTATCTCAACTTTGGATTAACTGTCCATTTTTTCGATTAATAATTGGATGGCTACCATAGTCTGATCACCTTGCGTTTGTGCAATGGCCCAACCACTTGATGGCCCGCCAAATCAATAGACTTAGTCATCATAACGTTGGATCTTTTGATATGCTTGGCTATGAAGCTGGAATTTCATGGTATGGATGGTCATGGAGGGCCTCCGTACATTGGGACTGGATGCTTTGTTAGGAGGGAGAGTCTATGTGGAAAGAAGTATAGTGAGGAATGCAAGGGGGAATGGCAGAAAGGAATGGAAGAACGAGCAAAGGGAAGTGCAATCGAGTTGGAGGAGAGAGCAAAAGGTCTTGCTAGTTGCACTTCTGAGGATAATACTCAATGGGGAAAAGAGGTCTCTCTCTCTCTCTCTCTCTCTCTCTCTCTCTCTCTCTCAAACACACACACACACACACACCCATTGTGGTTGTCCCTGTTAGATGGGGTTCCCGCAAAATTTCATGCTATTCCAAAACTAGGGTGGGGCTCCTGAATGATTTAAGATATTTTGCGGCCTGATTTTGCACTGTTCCAGATGGCGCGGCCACCTAAGTTTCGGATACAGCTGACTTTTGGGACAGCCCATATCCTAGAGGGGACTTTCTAGATGCACGGTTGAGACTTTGGACACAAATTGTAAAGGGGCCTACCTGTCTCTGATTTGAGCCTTTCATATATGCAGATGGGATTGAAGTATGGGTGTCCAGTGGAGGATGTGATAACAGGCTTGGCAATTCAATGTAGGGGGTGGAAATCTATATATCTCAACCCAACAAGGAAAGCATTCTTGGGTGTTGCACCTACAACCTTATTACAATCATTGGTGCAACATAAGAGATGGGCAGAAGGCCACCTTCAAATATTCCTCACTAAGCATTGTCCCTTCATACAAGGGCATCTTAAGATAAAGCTAGGACTTCAAATGGGCTATGCTGCTGGCAATGCATGGGCTCTCAATGCCTTCCCTACACTATTTTATGCTTTTGTCCCATCCTTTGGGCTTCTCAATGGCATTTCCTTGTTCCCAAGGGTATGACTCTCTCTCACTCTCTTTCTCTCTCCCTTCCATATGGTATCGTCTGGAACCAGTACATATCGCTCAATCCGAATCAGTTTCATCAATGAATAACAGGACCGGCCCAAAATGGCCTGGTACATGGCGAAATGGTATGATACAATCTGGTTTTCATGGTGACTAATGCAATACACTGAATCCATATTCATGACATAAAGTGAAACTATACAAGACAGCCTACCATACTGTAGTGTGGTATGTATCCAATCACAATATGTCTTCTGGTGTCTTAAAATTTCTAAAACAATCGCCCAAAAAATTTTGATGAGTAACTTCAAATGCAGTAGACAGTGATTGGATACATACCACATAACCATTGATGCAATACTATTATATGATCAAAAGTAATTTTCGAGATATAAAAAGATCATTGGTGCAGACCACACCACAAATGGTGTAGATCGAATTAACATTGACGTTGCAAATTTTCATGCCCCTTCAGATCTCAAGCCCATGGTTCGTACCATTTGCCTATGTAACCATTGCAAAGCAGGCATACAGCCTAGGTGAGGGGCTATGGTTCGGAGAGACAGTCGAGTCATGGTGGAACCAACAGCGGATTTGGCTCTATAAAAGGACCGCGTCCTACTTATTTGCCACCATTGATGCAGCACTTAAGTTATTAGGGCTTGGCAAGTCGACATTCGTGATCACGGCCAAGGCAACTGATGCAGAGGTGGCCAAGAGGTATGATGAAGAGATCATGGAGTTTGGTTCGCCTTCTCCCATGTTCACTGTCCTAGCCACATTGGTAATGGCTAACCTATTGTGTCTAGTTGGTGCATTCAAGAGGGTGGCCATAGGTGACGAAGTTGGAGATGTCGAGGCATTGGTGTTGCAGTTTGTTCTATGTGGGGTGTTGGTCATCATCAACTGGCCCATCTATCAAGGGCTCTTTTTGCGCAAGGACATGGGCCGCCTGCCAACCTCAGTTGCACTTACATCTACCGGTTTGGCTGTTTTGGCCTGTCTAATTCCCATGCATTAGAGCATAGGTCGCACATATAACATTCACGAATTTGATGCAGACACCAAAGCCATAGATCCCATTTTCCATTTATCATTTTTTGTGTAGTGGAATGATAAGGTTGTAAATTTTGAATTATTATAAGCACAGTTCATGCTTTAGCAGTCCAGGCCACATTTGCCTGTCGAGTCCTGTTGCTGATGGACGATGGCACAAAAATATCCAGGGGAAGACCATCTTATCCGGCACTGCCAATGGTTTGGGTCAGACCAGAATCCTCTACTATACCTGTTTTATGCAGCCCTTGGACCATAACAGAAATAAATAATTCAGCAGATCAATAACTCAGGTAGGCCACACAACAGGGAACAATGGGGATGGGATGCCAACCTTATGTTGTGTAGGGCCACGATGGAGTATGTGATTCATCAAATCCATTCATCAGGTGTGACTCACCCGCAGGACTAGGGGAAGATACATAGATCAGCCTTTTTTGGTGCAATTTTACAATATTATTTCCCTTGGTGTGGCCCAGTGGAGTCTTTTATGAGGCTGATGTTTTGCATGTAAGTGAACACAAGCATTCTAATGGAAGGATTAGGTTTGACATATAAAAGATGATGGGGTGTAATGAGCTTGGGTGTTTCACATGCTCCATAAAACATGTATTGTAGTCTATTCAGGTCTGCTTTGGCCTGGGTAAGTCACGTGCTGGTGTACTGCTCTAGCCAGGCACGGGTACTTGATAGGTCTACTTTCAAGCACAAATTAGAATCCGGAAATGAGTTCTGACTTGGAATTTAGGTCTCAAGTAACACATGGGCCTGTATTCATCTATATTCAAGTAACTTTGATCTACAATATTAATTTGTTCATCATCTTTTAGTAACCCATCTGTATAAAATATGATAGGCAGTCCAGGCCTTGGCTCTGGTTTCCTTCTGCCCGAATAGGCTCTCTTTAAAATCTTCTCTGAAATGAAAATCATCTTTCCATTAAAAAAAAAAAAAACATGTATGTGTTTTTTTTATATCGGTATATACACAAACTATATATGTATACATACACTCATGGGACATGATCAACGGCTCTAAACCTTTTAATGATGTCCAATAGTCAACTTGAACCACCTATTCTCTTAAACATTTGACCAATAGTATGGAAAATGGATGGTCAAGATTGAGTGGCTAAATGAATTGGTCACAATCGTCATCTGATTTGATCGTGGAAATCAAGGACTGATTTGGTCATCCCAATTATAAAAGGTTGGCTATAAAAGTTTATCCACTCAATCCGAACTACCATCTGACAATCAAAATATATAATCAAAAGTTTATCCATTAATTCCTCTGATTTGATTGTATAAAGAGTAGTTTTGATTATATATTTTGATTGTCAGATGGTATGGTAGGAGTTTGGGAGAGCAGCTACATACACACCCAAAAGATGGATGGTTGCGATCGTCATATCATCTCTGCATGTGGGCCACATGGGAGGGAGTGGATTAGGTGAGACCCTGGACTAACCCAATACCTACATAAGATCATCTAACTTAATTGAATGTTATCCTAAACTAGGCTAAAAACCCTAGGAATCATCAATGGTTATCTCTAGAATTGATCCGACATTTAGGATATCAAGGATTATTAGTAGACACTCTAATTTGAGATTTATGGTCCAGCTAAGCTATTGATCAGCCTCACTGTCAGGTGAGTAGGTGATCATAAATTGTTAGACTTAATGGTTAAAAATCGTTCCTAATTAAGTACAGTTTAAAACTGATCCTAAACCAAAAAAACACCCCTACACCTTCGCCCAAAATATAAAGAAGATCCAAATTCCAGGTAATTTACAAAAAAAAAAAAAAAACAAAAAAAAAAACAACAGAGATAGGGGTGTCCGGCGTCCACCATCGAAGCTTTGTTGAGGCCGATTTGATGCGTTTCTCCACCCACCCACGTGTGAAAGTCACACAGATCTGGGTGAAGAGAAAATACAAATATCACCTCAATCCAAAGCTTTTAGAGGCCACGGTGGTCCAACCTGACCAGCAGCGTGCCTTGGCACGCTGCCCAAGCCGGGGTCCCACTCGTGGGACCCACCACATTGCATATGTATGATTCACACCGCCCATCCATTCTGTTGGATCTTTTTAAGGCCGGGGCCCAAAAATGAGGCCGATCCAGATTTCAGGTGGACCACACCACATGGAACAGTGGGGACTAATGTCCATGGTGCCTTGGTACACTGCCTGCTATGTGGCACTTCTATGGGACCTACCATGATGTATCTATTTAATCCACACTATCCATCTGTCTTGCCATATTATTTTAGGCCAGTGTGGTGTAGCTATAGATTTTGGGCCACACCTTTGAAATAGTGGTTGTTGCTAGGGGTGTACACAAACCAGGCTAGCCCGATTAGCTCGCTCGACCCGGCTCGAAAAAGCCCGACTCGGCATGACCCGGAACTGAGTTTGGGTCAGGACGGGCCAATTTTCTAGGCCCGAAAGTGAGTTTAGGCCGAGTTCGGATACCTCCCAGTTCGGCCCGACTCGGTCCGAAATTCGACTCGCCCCGGCCTGACCTGACCCGGCCCAGCCCGACCCGTGTATGGCTATATTTAATTTATATAAAATGTTTTATTTTATGCTTTGTCAAATGTATGTAAATGTCCTGATTAGTTAGATTTTTTATGGAGTCTATAGTTCAACTATCTAAACCGTTGATCGAGAGCCTTGTAATGGGATGCGGATTACCTGCCAAAACCCTTCTCATGAACTTGCTGTAAGGTTCGAAATTGGCCCGAACTCAAAGGTTCGAAACTGGCCCGAACTCGGCCCGAACTCGTGCCGGGCCCGGTTTGGACTGGAGATGTTGGCCCGGTGACCAAGCCCGGTCGGGTTCGAGCCTTGTGTGGCTGTTGAACGGGCCTGGACGGGCTGAGGCCAGTTCGATTCGGCCCGACTCGTGTACACCCCTAGTTGTTGCATGACCGCAGTTGAACTTTCCTAAAGCCGTCGTGATGTCTATTTGTCACCAAGCCTATGTAGGTCCAATTTTGAAACCCCCCCTTGTTATATACATGTAATCCATATTCACCATCTGTTTTACCAACCTATGCAAGGGAGCGGGGCCTTGATCAATGGGCCGCATTAAAGAAACAATGGTCATTTGATGTCTCTATTGGAACCTTCCTAGGAACTACTATAAGGTTTAATTGCTACCCACATCCTTGGTGGGACCTACCATATATCCCAACCTAGTGCATGTATTGCATAGTTAGGCTATCCATTCACTTAACAGCCCATGATAGGCGGGGCCCACAGTAGTCCTCACCTTGGTTCATGTATGTTACATCAATCACGTTCTTTCATTGCTAGCCTATTTATAGGGCATGTTTGAGATCTTAATAGGCTGCCTTGTGGACCCGGCTTTAAGGCTTTATAATTCCCACCTTAGTATCCTTTGAGGGATCCACCACAATTGTTGGTAGACCCCACATGTCGCGCCTTCCTAGGCCTTTAGTTAAATCAAGTAGGTAGGGTTGTGAATCATTTGGCTACTTACCTAGCAAGAAAGGGTCTATGAGTGATCTTTGTCTCCCAGATTAATGGTCAATCCACTAAATTCAAAGTTCCCTTTTGTTTTCTTGATTTTTTTTTTTTTTTTTTTTTTTTTTTTTTTTTTTTTTTTTTTAAATTTTAAAAGAATAAAAGTTTAACACTTTCAAGGTAAATGGGGCATTCAATCGCAGGAGTGACACACATCCCCCATAATACACACACATGTAAAATGAATGGTACTGGATTACTCTCAACTTCACATGAAGTAATTATATCAAAGTCATATGAAAGAAAAGAAAAGAAAACGACAAGGTATCTGTATCTATAGGAGAAAGAAAGTCATATTAGCATTGCATAAACACGATAGAAGAAAGAAAGATCCATATATAAATTAACTTAAACCTTTAACAAGTAAAGGATTTTATAGTCATCCAAATAACTCTTCATGTTTCACAATTTTCTTTTCATCTTTTACCAAGGTTTGGGTGTGAAACAGATGGGCCATCGCGACAGCCAGTTCCAATTCCAATGCCTCCTGTAAAGTGACTTCATGCTCCCAAACTCTAGATTGTATACACGAAGGTAGCCCTCATAGACATTTGGCTTATTAATAGTTTCCTGCTCATCGACAAAATAAATGCAGTTCCTTTTACACCTGGGGAAGTCCCGAGGAAAGAGAGACATTGAGCAATTCTCCCCCAAAAACAACATACGATCTCCCAAATCTACTAAAGGGAAACACATGTGTTTATTCAGATCCACCCTTAAAATCACAAAACCGTTAGTCCACCAAGGGTAACTCATTTTATTGACTCTCCTCCCAACCATTAGCAATTCTCCAGAAGATTCCACCAGATGCTTCCGACAGAACTCAATGCCTCCACCAATGGCTGTAGCGACCTTCGTCATGGTGGGGTGAGGCCCACTCACGTCGACAACCAGAACATCCCTATATTGATCAACGGCATAGAAGTTGCCGTTATAACACACAAGGTCGTCTATGCAAACGTTCCCCACATGGGTCCATGTGTAACTGTCTCGCCTGCAAAAGACTATCCCATGGTGGTCGCCGAGAATGGCAACCACGTAGGGCCCAGCCATGACGGCCTTGTGCAAATACATTTCAGGCCTAAAGTCTAATATGGTGAAGAACCTAGAAATGGGGCCTGGTACCTGACGCATGTACTCGATGGTGCCTGTGCTCGTCTCACGGATCCTGAAGGTGTCAGATAAGGAGGTAAGGCGGGGAAGGGGCGTCTCAGTTTTGGTCAAGGGATTCAAGAGGGAGATGTTGAGTAGGAAGTCTATCATTATAAGGCAGCCCTCTGAAGATCCAAAGCACCATTTACCATTTTCCTCGAGTCGATAGGTCAAGAAATGCTTCTCCGAGAGTCTGAAGAAGTCCTGAAATTCTTTCTTTTCGTTACTGGGAATTATAAGGATGGGGAGGAGATGAGACAGACGGTGGCGATTTTCTAAAAAGACAGAGCGCCATGTCTTACATACAGCACCAAAGTTGATGAAATCAACAATAACCCTTAATCTCATGAATATCAATTCAAGTACATCCTTCTCAAGTTCCAGACAATCGACCACTCTATCAGCCATTTCCTTCTCCCCGCAGAAGTTACTGGGAGACGCTCTCTCTATCTAATAAAAGGGTGTGAGATGGGTGTTATTCTCTTTCTCAGTTATATATTGCTACACGTTACGTGAGGCTGTAGACTCTATCCGACTTGGATTCGATAGCAACTATTTCGGTACCAGTTATAGATACGCCAGAGTGTAGCCTCTATACGCACTTGGATTCGATAGCAACTATTCCGGTACCACGTCGGCAATTGAAAATCTTTTGTGGCCTACCATTACCATTATGTGTTTTATCCATTCCGTCCATCTATTTTGAGATCTTATTTTAGTGAATCAGCCCAAAAATGAGGCAGATCCAAATCTCACGTGAACCGCATTACACAAAACAGTTATGATTAGACGCTCACAATTAAAAACAGTTATTTTGAGATCTTATTTTCAGGATATGTTTCTCATACATGGAATCTGACATTTTGGACGGTCTGGATGAACATATATATATATATATATATATATATATATATATATATATATATATATATATATATATATATATATATATATATATATATAATCAGTGGATGAGTCACAACCATCTAATTAATTGTTTTTTGGTCTTTCTAATAAAAAATCAGATATTAATTGATGGGAGGGACCCGAATGCTGTGGACATGGAAGGATCGGCATTGCCAACACTCGTGTACATGTCACGTGAGAAGAGACCTCAACACCACCACAACTTCAAAGCTGGTGCTTTGAACGCGGTGCTTTGAACGCATTGGTAATCTTTACATGCTTGTATTTGCAAACACGTGCAGACTAGGGGTGGCAACCGGCCGGGTCAAGGTCAGCGTGAGCTGGACCCGACTATTAACTGCCAAGAAGTCAAGCCAGGCCTGGCCCATTTAGTAACGAGCCTTTTCTTTCAGGCCCCATACCTCAATAATAGAAAATATTGTAAAACACAGATCAGCTAAAAATTCTTGTTTGTTGCAATCTGATTGAGCCACATCATTACACACCACATTTAATCCAGCAGTGCTGACATGAGCCAATCATGATGCAAGAAAACATGAATTTTCCGGTTGTTGCAAGTAGAGGATTCAGAGTCCACAGACAGAAAATTCCTGTTCGTTGTAATCTGATTGGGCCACATCATTATACATTGCGCAACAGTGTTGACAATGTCAGTGATAACATGATCCAATCACAATGCAAGAAAACAGAAATTTCTGTTACAAGCAGAGGATCCAGATTCTTATTAATAATGTTTCAAAGGCTCGTATTATAATCATGACCCCATTTACAGACCTGATCTGATCCTTTATCTGGACCAAATCCAAAGCTCTACCATTCCACCTAGCCCGTTGCCAACCTAGTGCTGACAGAAGACCCTCAGCATACATTTGGCGACTCCAAGGTTAATTCTACACGGATGGACCTAGATCATACGCAGGACAAGAGATCCATGCATAATTTGGGATCCAACGTGTAGATTACCTGGCCCAAAAACTAGGCTGGTTCATTCATGAATCAGGCTACGTGTTCTTATGCCATTTAGGCTAGCTGGTGGGCTACCCACCATTCGATGACTCAAATCCCACATGCTCCTAACTCGGTGAATCTGCCAACTTGGCGAATGCCCTATGTGTGTGGCCCACCTACTGACTGGATTGACCTAATTTGATGGAGGACACGTATGCAATGGGTCCCACCTGAATGAATGCAAACACACGTGCGTGTGAATACCCCCACATGGGTGCACATGCACAAGCCACACAAGCACATATTGCTGCAATCTGCACGTTTATCCCATCATGATCACCATGATCAAATTTGCAGATACGGGTGTCGTCAGTCATAAGCAATGGGCCAATCATCCTCACCATAGACTGCGATATGTACTCGAACAATGCCGAGACAGTGAGAGATGTATTGTGTTTTTTTCATGGATGAAGAGAAGGGTCATGAAATCGCTTACGTGCAATTCCCTCAGGGCTTTGATAATCTCACTAAGAATGATATTTATGCTAATTCCTTCAAAGTGACTAGTGGGGTAAGTATCACAAATTTTCCAGTTAAAGTTCTATGGTGGGCCACCAGGTAGATGTGCCTCTGAAAAAATCACTGTGATTGGACAATCTTGAACATACGATCGGTCAATGTAGAGAACTGCATCATTTGATTTATCTCAACTTTGGATTAACTGTCCATTTTTTCGATTAATAATTGGATGTCTACCATAGTCTGATCACCTTGCGTTTGTGCAATGGCCCAACCACTTGATGGCCCACCAAATGAATAGACTTAGTCATCATAACGTTGGATCTTTTGATATGCTTGGCTATGAAGCTGGAATTTCATGGTATGGATAGTCATGGAGGGCCTCCGTACATTGGGACTGGATGCTTTGTTAGGAGGGAGAGTCTATGTGGAAAGAAGTATAGTGAGGAATGCAAGGGGGAATGGCAGAAAGGAATGGAAGAGCGAGCAAAGGGAAGTGCAATCGAGTTGGAGGAGAGAGCAAAAGGTCTTGCTAGTTGCACTTCTGAGGATAATACTCAATGGGGAAAAGAGGTCTCTCTCTCTCTCTCTCTCTCTCTCTCACACACACACACACACACACACACACACACACACACACACACATTGTGGTTGTCCCTGTTAGATGGGGTTCCGCAAAATTTCATGCTATTCCAAAACTAGGGTGGGGCTCCTGAATGATTTAAGATATTTGGGGCCTGATTTTGCACTGTTTCAGATGGTGCGGCCACCTAAGTTTCGGATACAGCTGACTTTTGGGACAGCCCATATCCTAGAGGGGACTTTCCAGATGCACGGTTGATAACTTTGGACACAAATTATAATGGGGCCTACCTGTCTCTGATTTGAGCCTTTCATATATATGCATGTACCTGAAATATGCAGATGGGAGTGAAGTATGGGTGTCCAGCAGAAGATGTGATAACAGGCATGGCAATTCAATGTAGGGGGTGGAAATCGATGTATCTCAACCCAACAAGGAAAGCATTCTTGGGGGTTGCTCCTACAACCTTATTACAATCGTTGGTGCAACACAAGAGATGGGCAGAAGGACACCTTCAAATATTCACCAAGCATTGTTCCTTCATAAAAGGAAATGGCAAGATAAAGCTAGGACTTCAAATGAGCTATGCTATTTACAATGCATGGGCTCTCAATGCCTTCCCAACACTATGTTATGTTGTAGTCCCATCCCTTGCCCTTCTCAATGGCATTTCCTTGTTCCCAAGGGTATGACTCTCTCTCTTCTCTCTCTTCAATATGGTATCGTCTGGAACTGGTACATATCGCCCAATACGAATCAGTTTCATCAATGAATAATAGGACCGCCCGAAATGGCCAATCTGGTTTTCATGGTGACTGATGCAATACTATGAATCCATATTCATGACATAAAGTGAAACTATACAAGACAGCCTACCATACTGTAGTGTGGTATGTATCCAATCACAATATGTTTTCTGGTGTCTTAAAAGAACTTCTAAAACAATCACCAAAATTTTTTGATAAGTAACTTCAAATGCAGTAGACAGTGATTGGATACATACCACATTACTGTGTAGTAGGCTGTATTAATTCGCCAACATAAAACTTGTGTTGCATTAGTAATTAGAGCCACATCAGCCTGAGCTTGATCATTTAGCACATGGGTAAAGCAATACTTTTGTAGCATAATCAATATTTTCCATTGATTACCCTAACCATTGATGCAATACTATTATATGATCAAAACTAATTTTTGAGACATAAAATGATCGAAGGTGCAGACCACACCATGAATGGTCTAGATCAAACTAACATTAATGTTGAAAATTTTCGTGCCTCTTCAGATCTCAAGCCCATGGTTCCTACCATTTGCGTATGTAACCATTACAAAGCAGGCATACAGCCTAGGTGAGGGGCTATGGTTCGGAGAGACAGTCGAGTCATGGTGGAACCAACAGCGGATTTGGCTCTTAAAAGGACCACGTCCTACTTCTTCGCCACCATTGATGCAGCACTTAAATTATTAGGTATTTCTGAGTCAACATTCGTGATCACGGCCAAGGCGACTGATGCAGAGGTGGCCAAGAGGTATGATGAAGAGATCATGGAGTTTGGTTCCCCTTCTCCCATGTTCACTGTCCTAGCCACATTGGTAATGGCTAACCTATTGTGTCTAGTTGGTGCAATCAAGAGGGTGGCCATAGGTGACGAAGTCGGAGATGTTGAGGCATTGGTGTTGCAGTTTGTTCTATGTGGGGTGCTGGTCATCATCAACTGGCCCATCTATCAAGGGCTCTTCTTGCGCAAGGACATGGGCCACCTGCCAACCTCAGTTGCACTTACATCTACCGGTTTGGCTGTTTTGGCCTGTCTAATTCCCATGCATTAGAGCATAGGTCGCACATATAACATTCATGAATTTGCTGCAGACACCAAAGCCATAGATCCCATTTTCCATTTATCATTTTTTGTGTAGTGGAATGATAAGGTTGTAAATTTTGAATTATTATAAGCACAGTTCATGCTTTAGCAGTCCAGCCCACATTTGCATGCATGTCGAGTCCCGTTGCAGATGGACTATGGCCCAAAAATATCCAGGGGAAGACCATCTTATCCGGCACTGCCAGTGGTTTGGGTCAGACCAGAATCCTCTACTGTGCCTGTTTTATGCAGCCCTGGGACCATAACAGAAATAAATAAATAAATAAATCAGCAGATCGATTACTCAGGTAGGCCACAAAACAGGGAACAATGGGGATGGGATGCCAACCCTATGTTTTGTAGGGCCACGATGGAGTATATATGTGATTCATCAAATCCATTCATCAGGTGTAACTCATCAGCAGGACTAGGGGAAACATAGATCAGCCTTTTTTGGTGCAATTTTACATTATTTCCCTTGGTGTGGCCCAGTGGAGTCTTTTATGAGGCTGATCTTTTGCATGTACTGTGAACACAAGCATTCTAATGGAAGGAGTAGGTTTGACATATAAAAGATGATGGGGTGTAATGAGCTTGGGTGTTTCACATGCTCCATAAAACATGTATTGTAGTCTATTCAGGTCTGCTTTGGCCTGGGTAAGTCACGTGCTGATGTACTGCTCTAGCCAGGCACGGGTACTTGATAGGTGTACTTTCAAGCACAAATTAGAATCCGGAAATGAGTTCTGACTTGGAATTTAGGTCTGAAGTAACACATGGGCCTGTATTCATCTATATTCAAGTAACTTTGATCTACAATATTAATTTGTTCATCATCTTTTAGTAACCTATTTGTATAAAATATGATAGGCAGTCCGGGCCTTGGCTCTGGTTTTCTTCTGCCCGAATAGGCTCTCTTGTAAAATCTTCTCTGAAATGAAAATCATCAGCCCATTAGAAAAAAAAAAAAACATGTATGTGTGTATGTATTTATATCGGTATATACACAAACTATATATGTATACATACACTCATGGGACATGATCGACGGCTATAAACTTTTTATGATGTCCAATAGTCAACTTGAACCACCTATTCTCTTAAACATTTGACCATTAGTATGGAAAATGGATGGTCAAGATTGAGTGGCAAAATGAATTGGTCACAATCGTCATCTGATTTGATCATGGAAATCAAGGACTGATTTGGTCATCCCAATTAGAAAAGGTTGGATATAAAAGTTTATCCACTCAATCAGAACTCCTACCATCTGACAATCAATTTAGTCAATTTCCTTCGGCGCACTCCAGCATGGCAGCGACCCACTTGTCATCAGTTATGGGTAACAGGATCTCACCCGAATCCTGCTGCCCAAGACCAGAGGGTTGCTTCTTCCTACGCCCGGCACAGAAGTCAGGTCCATTACCGACGGTTCAGAGCATTCAGAAGGCGTGGAAGATGATGATATCCCGTCTTCCAGGTGCAGAGGTTCTGCAGCGAAAGAATCTCGGAGGCATGAATATATCGTGTCCCCGATGAAGGGGATGTGATGCCCCGTACTTTTCAATACTCGGTGTTACTATGTAATCTAACTTAATTGAATGTTATCCTAAACTAGGCTTAAAAATCTGAGAAATCATCAATGGTTATCTCTAGAATTGATCCAACATTTAGGATATCAAGGATTATTAGTAGACACTCTAATTTGAGATTTATGGTCCAGCTAAGCTATTGATCGGCCTCACTGTCAGGTGAGTAGGTGATCATAAATTGTTGGACTTAATGGTTAAAAATCGTTCCTAATTAAGTACAGTTTAAAACTGATCCTAAACCAAAACAACACCCGTACACCTTTGCTCAAAATATAAAGAAGATCCAAATTCCAGGTAATTCACACACACACACACAAAAAAAAAAAAAACAGCAGAGATAGGGGCGTCCGGCGTCTACCATCGAAGCTTTGTAGAGGCCGATTTGATGCGTTTCTCCACCCACCCACGTGTGAAAGTCACACAGATCTGGGTGAAGATAAAATACAAATATCACCTCAATCCAAAGCTTTTAGAGGCGGGGTCCCACCCGTGGGACCCACCACACTGCATATGTATGATTCACACCGCCCATCCATTCTGTTGGATCTTTTTAAGGCCGGGGCCCAAAAATGAGGCCGATCCAGATTTCAGGTGGACCACACCACATGGAACAGTGGGGACTAATGTCCATGGTGCCTTGGTACACTGCCTGCTATGTGGCACTTCTATGGGACCTACCATGGTGTATCTATTTAATCCACACTATCCATCTGTCTTGCCATATTATTTTAGGCCAGTGTGGTGTCGCTATAGATTTTGGGCCACACCTTTGGAATTAATAGTGGTTGTTGCATGCCCGCAGTTGAACTTTCCTAAAGCCGTCGTGATGTCTATTTGTCACCAAGACTATGTAGGCCCAAGTTTGAAAACCCGCCTTGTTATATACATGTAATCCATATCCACCATCTGTTTTACCAACCTATGCAAGGGAGTGGGGCCCTGATCAATGGGCTGCACTAAAGAAACAATGGTCATTCGATGTCTCTATTGGAACCTTCCTAGGAACTACTATAAGGTTTAATTGCTATCCACATCCTTGGTGGGACCCACCGCAGATCCCAACCTAGTGCATGTATTACATAGTCAAACTATCCATTCACTTAACAGCCCATGATAGGCGGGGCCCACGGTAGTCGTTAAATCAAGTAGGTAAGGTTGTGAATCATTTGCTACTTAGCTAGCAAGAAAGGGTCGATTAATTCAAAGTTCCCTTTTGTTTTCTTGATAAAAAAGATAAAGTTTAACACTTTCAAGGTAAATGGGCCATTCAATCGCCGGAGTGACACATACACACACATGCAAATATAATCTCATGTTTAAAATGAATGGTACTGGATTAACTTCACATGAAGTAATTATATCAAAATCATATGAAAGAAAAGAAAAGAAGACGACAAGCTATCTGTATCTAAAAGAGAAAGAAAGTCATATTAGCATTGCATAATCACGATAGAAGAAAGAAAGATGCATATAAATTAACTCAAACCCTTAACAAGTAAAGGATTTTATAGTCATAACTTTTCATGTTTCACACTTTTCTTTTCATCTTTTACCAAGGTTTGGGTGTGAAACAGATGGGCCATCGCGACAGCCAGTTCCAGTTCCAATGCTTCTTGTAAAGTGAATCCATGCTCCCAAACTCTAGATTGTATACACGAAGGTAGCCATTATATTTATTTGCCTTAATAGTTTCCTGCTCATCGCCTGGGGAAGTCCCAAGCAAAGAGAGACATTGAGCAATTCTCCCCCCAAAAACAACATACGATCTCCCAAATCTTCTAAAGGGAAACACGTGTTTATTCAGATCCACCCTTAAAATCACAAAACCGTTAGTCCACCAAGGGTACCTCATTTTACTGAGTCTCCTCCCAACCATTAGCAATTCTCCATAAGATTCCACCAGATGATTCCTACAGAACTCAATGCCTCCACCAATGGCTGTAGCGACCTTCTCCGAGAGTCTGAAGAAGTCCTGAAATTCTTTCTTTTCGGTACTGGGAATTATAAGGATGGGGAGGAGATGAGACAGACGGTGGCGATTTTCTAAAAAGACAGCGCGCCATGTCTTACATACAGCACCAAAGTTGATGAAATCAACAATAACCCTTAATCTCACGAAGTAATGTTTATTTTTCATCCAACCTCTTCATAAGATCACACAGAAATGGACAAAGGGAAAAAAATAAATATCAGATTGATCTAAAACTTATGTGGCCCCAAGAACTTTTCAACTGTAGAAGTTCAATTCACACTGTTTATATTGGTGTGGTCCACTTGATCTTTTTATAGGTTTCATTTTTGGATCAAAGGCCTAAAATTATTTGGTAAAATGGATGAAAGAGTTGGATAAAATGTACGAATGAACGTGGGCCCCACAGAGTTTACTCAGTACGCTTACGGTCCTCAGTACGCAATCCGCTTCCAGAGTGTAGCCTCTATACGCACTTGGATTCGATAGCAACTATTCTGGTACCACGTCGGCAATTGAAAATATTTTGTGGCCCACCATTAAGTGTTTTACCCATTCCGTCCATCTATTTTGAGATGTCATTTTAGTGAATCAGCCCAAAAATGAGGCAGATCCAAATCTCAAGTGAACCACCTTACACAAAACAGATATGATTAGACGCTCACAATTAAAAACTTCCTAGTGACTTTAAAAGTTTTTGATTAATTAGTTGATATTTGTAATTTATGTTCATCCAGTACTAGGTGACCTAATCATTTGGAAAATAAATTTATAGTGGGCCAAAGGAAGTTTTTAATGGTGGCCTTGTCTCTCTCTCAAAGACAATAACAACAATAATAATAAATAACAATTAATCTACTAACCATAAAACTTCAAAGAGGCATACTCCAACATTACTTAGATTGAATTACCGGTATCATTTGAATCAGAATTCCTTATCCTTGAGTGATCCATATCATTATTCATTTGGGAAGCCATATATTGGTTTGAGATGATCTTGAGACATTACCGCGCGCCATCTGATCTGAGTACATCCTTCTTGGACCCACTATGATGTTTATTTGCCATCCAACCTATTCAAGTCACAAAGACCTGTAAAAAGAAAAAACACAAACATCAATTGGATCCTAAACTTCCAAGTCCCAAGAACTTTTCAATGGTAGGCCTTCCATGACCACTGCTTTTCCGTGGTGTGGTTGACTTGAGCTTTTGATATCCTTTAGTTTTAGAATCATGTATTAAAATAAGTTGGCAAAACCTATGCACGGTATGGATAAAACACACACATAATGGTTGGTCTCACATAGGGGTGTACATCGAGCCGAACCGAGTCGAGCTGTCCTCAGCTTGACTCGGCTTGACCACTAGTTGACCTCAACTCGAACTCGGCTCAACTCGGTCCTCGAGCCTAACTGGCCAACTCAGCTCGGTTTGGTCAGTAGCTCGAGCCAGTTCGGGCTGAGTTCGAGCCAAGATCGAGCCCAATTCGCCATTGAGGCATTTCCACAAACACCTGAACCGCACATTCAAAATCCATTTGTATGTGAAACAGAAGCAATGGTTTTACAGGTATTTTATCAAACACCTTCTAAGCAACATAAAAACCAAGAAAAACCAAGAGAAACCAAGAAAAAAGGGTATTCGTTTCATGTACATACCTTCCTTGCCACCAGCCACACATCGTTGAGTCATTTTATCAAACACTTGGTGAGCAACATCAATGGCAAAGTAACCGAGTCACCGAACTGGTTCGATTCGAGCTGAATTCGATCCGAGTCGAGTCGAGTCGAGCTGGGGCCTGCTCGAACTCATTTTCAAGCTCAAAAAATCAGCTCGACTCGGCTCGAACTCGGCTTCGAACCGAGTCGAATCGAGCTTTTTCGAGTTGAGTCGAGCGAGCTAACCGAGCTAGCTCGGTCGTGTACACCCCTAGTCTCACATAGTCCTTACACCACGTGCCCACAGTGGGTCCCACGAAGTCCTTACACCAGGGTGGGTCCGCTCCTTGCACCACCAAAATGGAAGATGCAATTCTCCTGGTGTCCCTGTAAAAGCTCTATCAACCCACCATATTATGTGTGTTTTTATCCATGTCATCCATCCATTTTCCAGCTTATTTTACTGCATGAGCCAAAAACCATATAGATCAAAAGCTAGAAAGGACCACGCCACACCACACCACACCACAGGAAGCAACATGGATTTAATTATTAATGTTGAAATCTTCTTGAATGGACACAGAAGTTTTAGATCGAGTTGATATTTGTGTTTTCCATTCATACAGGGTCATGTGACCTTTTTTTTTTTTTTTTTTTTTTGTTTTTTTGTTTTAATTTGTTTTTATCTAAACCATAACCACATAACATAGAACCGTTTACTATTACTAATTGTAGTTCTTGAGAGATCAAAAACCATAACCAGAGATCAAAAACCATAACAGGACAAGATCAAAAACATAACCAGAGAAGAAGATAACCCAGTCATTCCTCTCCACACACCATTTAACACAAGATAAAGATAACCCAGCCATAACTAGTACTAGTAGTGCTGCTACTTAGTTGCTCCATTTGCCATCTGGAGCAAAGACACCACTCTCGTAATGATTAGTTTCTCCAGTTGCCATCTGAAGCACCACCACCACCACCACGGTAACGAGATCCTCCATTTGACCCACCATATCCACGATCCCGTCCACCACCTCCACCACCACTACGACTATAACCCCCTCCCCCTCCCCCTCCATAGCCATCACTGCTACGACGACCATTGTTACAGAATCCTCTGCCACCGCCGCTTCCCCTGGACTGGGCCTTGTTGACAGTGATGCTCCTCCCGTCAAGGTTCTGTCCGTTCATCCCTTCAATGGCATCCCTCATGGACTGTTCGTTGCTGAAGGTGACGAATCTAAAGCCCCTCGATCTCCCCATCTCACGGTCGCTAATAATCTTGGATTTGACAACTTCTCCGAATGAGCTAAAAGCCCTTTCGAGAGAGCGGTCATCGGTAGCCCATGAGAGCCCTCCAACAAAGCAGCGGTATTCAATGTCAGCAGACGCCATCACCACCTACAAAAGAAAGCCTCAGAAAGAGAGGAAGAAACAGGGGAAGGGAGACAGAAACCCACTCCTAAGAGAACACGACAGGGTCATGTGACCTAATCAACACGTTGGACCATAGGAAGTTTTTAACGGTGGGTGTTCAATCACCACTCTTTGTGACTGGTGCGATCAACCTGACATTTAGATCTACCTCATTTTTGGGTTTATGCCCTAAACTGAGTTGCCAAAAAAGATGAATGGCATGGATAAGTCACATACATCATGATGGGGCCCATAAAGCTTTGAAGGCCGAAATCAGATGAAAACCACTCGTGAAGGCCAAAAATGGATTTTTTTTTGGAGAGATAGAGAGAGAGAAAGCTGGTGATGAAACTCAATGTTACATCTGAGCTAGAAAAGCAAAATATTTTATAAACCAAAGACACGAAGGAAAAAACAAGCTAGCTTTCATCATTTCCATCATCAAGAGGTGGATCTCGGTGCCGGAAGCAGCAATTTTTGAGTAACACCTCAAATAGTACTCCAGGTGGTTTAATTGGTAGGAGTAACGAGAAGAACCTGTTGCATCAGTCGAGTAGTCTACTCAAAGAAATAGTGATAGCAAGATAATCGCAAATGATGGCCTCTCTCTCTCTCTCTCAAAAACAACAACAATAATAATAAATAAATAAATAACAATCTACTAGTTAACCACAAAACTTCAAATATTACGGGAACTAATGGCATGAATAAAGAGGCATACTCCAATAATACTTGGACTGAATTACCGGCATCATTTAGACCAGAATTCCTTATCATTGACCTATCCAGATCATTATTCATCTGGGAAGAGAAGAACAAAAACAAGGACAAGAACATTAAGAAAAAAAAGAACAAGAACATCAAGAAGGAGAAGGAGGAGAAGAAGAAGAACATCAAGAAGGAGAAGAACAAGAAGAAGAAAATGCAACAGCTACTGAAACGAGAAGTAGTTTTTGAATTCTAGTCCTTCATGCCTCAGGCACTGCATGCCAACTAGCCATCCATGCTCGCTCATATCAGGTGGAGAAGGAAGAACAAGAACAAAGAGAAAATGGAGCAGCTGCTGAAACAAGAAATAACTTTGAATTTCAGTCCTTCATGCCTTAGTTGGCATGAAGGACTGAATGACACCATTTGATCCGCAGCTAGCCATTTTACCTTCCACTTGCTTGGAAAAAACCAGGCCTAATACTGGGCCATTGTGATGGGTATAATGTTTCATGACGGGATGTTCCGTTTCATTCACATAATTCCAGACGGCAACAATGTTGTGGTAAGAAGAAGATGAAATCTCGTATTCACGATGATATGAGAATTTAACTTTCGAAATCCCACCGTCGTGGCCCCCTTTGAGGACTTTAATCGGATGGTGGGGTATCTAAATGTCCCATATATGGATTTCCTCTCTACGGTCCGAAGAAGTTGCAACATGGGTTAATCCATGGGGATTCCAGTCACAAGAGGTGAGCGGTGCATTGTCCACTTGTATATTGATTACGACATTCTTATTTCTGACATCTCTTACCTGCAATATACCATCAAAGGAAGAATAACAATATACAATTGGGAATCTAGGATACCGATGAACGGATGAAATACACTAAGAAAGGTAAAAATTATCCTGTGGGACTCCTTGAAAAACTGACCACATATGTATGGTACCATCTGATGTTGATGAAAGGAAAGAATGCTTGTTCGGATGCCAATCTATCGAAGTGGTAAAGATATTATTATTCTCACTGTTTTCTCCCAAGAACATGAAACATTTTTCCGCTTTGTGTGTATCAATCAAACAGTAATTAGAATCATTGGTTGCTGCCAATATGTACCTTGTATTGGTTAACTCCAAGCAACAATGAAAAAA
Source organism: Magnolia officinalis (assembly GCA_021015155.1). Lineage (NCBI taxonomy): Eukaryota > Viridiplantae > Streptophyta > Magnoliopsida > Magnoliales > Magnoliaceae > Magnolia > Magnolia officinalis. The sequence goes on along the minus strand of JAJHSJ010002109.1, from coordinate 24,504 downwards.
CTCATTATTCGCCTTATGAAACGAAAATGTCTGTTGACGAAGATCTTCGCTGACCTGATACAAGCATAGGTAAGATAGACCATCCGGCATACGCTGCGTGGTGTAGGCAACTTGGGTTTCATGATCTGTGTCCATTTTTATTGAACTAAATCTAGGAAGAGCCATCTTGATGTGCTACTGAGCAAGAAGAGAAGAAGATGATAACAACCTGTGTGCTGGTGTTGAACAAAGAGGCATACTCCAATATTACGGGAACTAATGACATGAACAAAGAGGCATACTCTAATATTACGGGAACTAACACATGAACAAAGAGGCATACTCCAATATTACTTGGACCGAATTACCGGCATCATTTGGACTTGAATTCCTTATTATTAACTTATCTAGATCATTATTCATCTGGGAAGAGAAGAACAAGAACAAGGACAAGAACATTAAGAAAAACAAGAAAAAGAACATCAAGAAGGAGAAGAATATCAAGAAGGAGAAGAACAAGAAGGAGAAAATGCAACATCTACTGAAATGAGAATTAGGTTTTGAATTCTAGTCCTTCATGCCTCAGGCACTGCATGCCAACTAGACATCCATGCTCGATCGTATCAAGTGGAGAAGGAAGAACAAGAACAAGGGGAAAATGCAGGAGCTACTGAAACGAGAAATAACTTTGAATTCCAGTCCTTCATGCCTCAGCTAGCAATGCATGCTGCCACACATGAATAACACCATATGATCCACAACTAGCCATTTTACCTTCCACTTGTTTGGAAAAATCCAGGCCCAATACTAGACCATTGTAATGGGTATAATGTTTCATGATAGGATGTTCTGCTTCATTCACAAAATTCTAGACGGCAACAGTGTTGTGGTAAGAAGAAAATGAAATTTAATATTCATGATGATATTAGAATTTAACTTTCAAAATCCCACTGTCGTGGCCCTCTTTGAGAACTTTAAGCGGATAGTGGGGCATCTTAATGTCCCATATGTAGATTTCCTCTCTACGGCCCGAAGAAGTTGCACATGGGTTAATCCGTGGGGATTCCAATCACAAGAGGTGAGCGGTGCGTTGTCCACTTGTATACTGATTACGGCATTCTTTTTTCTGACGTCTCTTACTCGCAATATACCATCAAAGGAAGAATAACAATATATACTTGAGAGTCGAGGATACCAATGAACGGATGAAATCGTGGGACTCCTTGAACAAGTGACCACATATGTAAGGTACCATCTGATGTGTTTTATTTATTTATTTATTATTATTTTTTATTTTTTATTTTTAAAGCTTTACTTCATATAAAAAAAGGGGATGATTACAGTGCTATACTTCGGGATATCCCAGATGTCTCAAAAGCGACACAGGGCTGCCTATCTTGAGGAAACTATACATGAACCGCCCTTCTTATGGCACCGATGCCATAAGAGTCTAAAGCTACCCGACCTCTAACCCCCTGCGGAAGATCCAGTAAGGATGTGTAAAAACAACTAATCTGAGACCTACCCCCCTCCTTGGCCAGGCCATCGGCCGGGCCATTAGCTTCTCTGAAGATATGAGACAACTAAAACGAACCAAGGCTGAGGAGGTTATGGATGCGGCCAATCCAGTGCTTCCATTTACAACCACCATTATAAGACTCATTAATAAGCTCCACCACCATGATTGAATCCGATTGCACCATCACCTGCTGCAGACCCAGTTGAGCACAATGAGTAAGGCCCTCGAGAAGAGCCGAGAATTTTGCAAAATTATTGGTGCCTTCCCCGTAACCATTCGAAAACGCAAAAATCATACTACCGTCTGATCTTTTACAGATGCCACCGCCAACAGAAGTGCCCGGGTTACCCTGGGCTGACCCATCCACGTTAAGTTTTATCCAGGGGTCGACCGGTCTACCCCATTTAACGACAGAGTGCTGCAAGGAAGGGGAGCTAGATTCTGGAATGCCAAAGCAGTTGAGAAGGAGTCTAGTGGGCCATGATTTGGGGATGGATTGAGGCTTACCTTTAAAAGCCCAACCGAACCACCACTTGATCCGAGCTATGACTGACCCAACCACAATTTGAGAATTATCAAATCTCACGCGATTTCTGGCTTTCCATATTTCCCATAGGAGAAAGATTGGGGTTAGATCCATGATCTGAAGGGTGGACTCCCTTTGATTAAGGCCGCCTCACCAGTGGCTCAATTTGGTGAGAATCAGCGGAGCCGGTGCGCATGAGTAGTCCAGCAGGCCCTAGAAGTGGTTCCAGATCGAAACAACAAGATGGCCAGAGGAGAAAACGTTGTTAAAGGACTCCAGGGAGGGGCACTTACTAGCTATAGCGCAACAAACGTAAGTAAAGGCAAGGTGAACTCCCTTCTGTTGCACGCGAGAATCGACAGGGATCGCTCCTGCCAAGAGGCGCCAAAGAAAAACTAAAATTTTTAGAGAAACCTGCTGATGCCAAACCCACCTAGACCAACTCCTTCTCTCCGTTTTAGTCCTGACCACCGCCCAAGCAGATTGAACAGAGAAATCTCCTGAGGGCGTGAAGGGCCAAATGCACTTATCATCCGATTCGGAGGTGCAAAATCCTCCCTGGAAGATGTGATGGATCACCTCCTGAGGAAGGAAGTTGAAGAAAGAAGCAGGAGGCAAGGGGCCTTGAGGATCGATGACATCTCTCACCCTTTGATCAGTGAGGGACAGCAGGACAGCCGAAGAAATGGAGTTGCGAAGCGGGCCAAGGCTGATCCAGTTATCATCCTAGAGCCTGCAATCACCTCTCCCCACCAGCCAGCGCACCTTAGCTGTGAGCAGAGGGATACAAGAGTTGATCTTCTTACAAATTGGAGACGCCACTGCAAGACGCCTACTGTTATCCTGTTGGAAATTAGTGGACAACAAGTCCCCATATTTAGCTTGCATGAAAGACGACCAAAGGCTGGTTTTGGGACCAAAGACAATGTTCCAAGCCATCTTAAGTCTCAACGCAACCATCATATCACTAAGTCTCCTAATAACCATGCCTCCTTCCTCCAAGGGGGCAGTAATAACCTTCCATTTGGTCCAATGTAATTTTTTTTTCTCCTGTCGGACCATCCCCAGAAAAAATTGGCGAAGCATTTTTCCATCTCGGCTAAGGACTGAGCAGGAATAGTCGTTGCTGCCATCGAATGCACTGGGATACTACCCAACACATGTTTAATCAAAATAACCCGACCTGCATGGGAGAGGATCCTGACATTCCACCCATTAACACACGACGTCAGCTTCTCAATCAATGGTTTGAAGGCGGCCTTTGTAACCTGGTCACTGATAATTGGCACCCCTAAATAAGCAGCACTCGGGCCTGCTTTCTTCATATGCAGCTGATGCTCAATGGCCCGGACCCGGTCGATCGGCAGTTTGGACGAGCAGAAAAACATACACTTAGGGAGACTTATTTTCTGGCCGGACACCGATTGATATTCCGATAGGAATAAGTTGATGGCTGAGAGAGAAGAGGATGTAGCGTTGGCGAAGATTAACGTATCGTCGGCATAGAGCAAGTGGGAGATGAGAGGGTACCTTGTTTTTGTTTAGAAAGGCTGACAGATACCTCTGTTGAACATAGATCGAATTCCCCTGCTGAGACACTTTGCAGCTAAAATGAAAAGACTGGGAGATATAGGATCTCCTTGACGCAGACCGCGCGACGACTTGAAGTAACCATGCGCCTCCCCATTAATCAAAATTGAGAACCAACAGTTACTCCAACACCTCTCCGCCATCTCTATCCAAGTCGGGCTAAAACCAAAACGGTGAAGCATAATTTTCAGGAAGTTCCACTTAACTCTGTCATAGGCTTTTTCCATATCAAGCTTTATAGCTATGTTCCCTTCGCGAACCTTTTTGTTGATGTCACGGAAAACTTCCTGGGCGAGGGCAACATTTTTCGCGATTACTCTACCTTGAATGAAGGCTCCCTGCTCAGGCGAGATCAGCTTTGGCAACACCTCGGCTAATCTGGTAGCTATCAGCTTGCTGAAAATTTTGTAAATGCAATTACAGAGGCTAATAGGCCTGAAGTGATCGAAGGATTTGGGCGTTGTTGTCTTCAGAATGAGACAGATCAGAGACGATGTAAAGGCTCTGGGTAATTCTCCCCCACTGAACAGGTACACGACAGCTTTGTACAGGTCAGCAACCACAATATCCCAACAGCCGGAGAAGAAAGCACTGCCGAAACTATCAGGGCCTGGCGCTAGGTCCGACGGGATAGATAGGACAGCCCTTTTGACCTCATCGCGGGATGGAGGCCGTAAGAGATCCTCGTTGTTTGCAACTGTGAGCAGCGACGGAATGATGTCTTCCAACGACGTGGCAGAGTAATCAGGATCAGCTGTAAGGAGGTGGGAGAAATATCGGACACCTTTAGACTTGATAGAGGCCGGATCTGAGAGCTTGTCGCTTGAGACGGATTGGATTTCACGGATCTCAGCCCTTCGAACCCGTTTGTCGCCGAAAGGTGAAAAAATTTTGTATTCTTGTCACCTTCAGTTAGCCAGTTATTTTTAGCCTTTTATTTCCAAAATATTTCTTCGGCCAGTTCATATTGATCCAGTCGGCCTTTAGCAGCTGCCAGATCAGAAGAAAGGACTGAGCCTGGAGAGTCTTACAATCTCCTCTCCAACTGGTGGAACTCTAATTCGGCTTGCTTACGTCTATCCGACACATCTCCAAAAAATGATTTGTTCCAAATCTTCAAAGCTAGCTTGGTCTTCCTCAGTTCTAGAATCAGCGCAATAGGTACCATTTGATGTTGATGAAAGGAAAGAATGGTTGTTCGGATGCCAATCTACCGAAGTGGTAAAGATATTATTATTCTCACCGTTTTCTCCCAAGAACATGAAACATTTGTCTGCTTCGTGTGTATCAATTAAACAACAATTAGAATCCTTGATTGCTGCCAATATGTACATTGTATTGGTTAAGGCCCAACAATAATGAAAAAAAAATCATTCTTCCCCTTATGAAATGAAAATGTCTATTGACGAAGATCTTCGCTGGCCTGATACAAGCGTGGGTAAGATAGACCATCTGGTGTATGCTGCGTGGTGCAACCAACTTGGGTTTCATGTTTCGGGTCCATTTTTATTGAACTAAATCTGGGAAGGGCCATCTTGATGTGCAGTTGAGTAAGAAGAGAAGAAGATGAAACCGGCCTGTGCGTTGGTGTTGAACAAAGAGGCATACTCCAATATTACGGGAACTAATGGCATGAACAAAGAGGCATACTCCAATATTACTTGGACTGAATTACTAGCATCATTTGGACTTGAATTCCTTATCATTGAACGATCCAGATCATTATTCATCTGGGAAGAGAAGAACAAGAACAAGGACAAGAACATCAAGAAAGAGAAGAACGAGAACATTAAGAAGGAGAATGAGGAGAAGAAGAAGAATATCAAGAAGGAGAAAATGCAGCAACTACTGAAACGAGAACTAGTTTTTGAATTCTAATCCTTCATACCTCAGGCACTGTATGCCTACTAGCCATCCATGCTGGCTCGTATCAGGTGGAGAAGGAAGAACAAGAACATAGAGAAAATGCAACAGCTGATGAAATAAGAAATAGCTTTGAATTCCAATCTTCATACCTCAGCTGGCAGTGCATGCTGCCACACATGAACGGCACCATCTGATCCGCAACTAGCCATTTTACCTTCCAATTGTTTGGAAAAAACCAGGCCTAATACTGGGCCATTGTGATGGGTATAATGTTTCATGATGGGATGTTCTATTTCATTCGCATAATTCTAGATGGCAACAGTGTTGTGGTAAGAAGAAGATGAAATTTCGTATTCACGATGATATGAGAATTTAACTTTCAAAATCTCACTATCATGGCCCCTTTAATGACTTTAATCGGATGGTGTTGCATCTTATTGTCCCATATGTGGATTTCCTTTCTGGGGTCCAAAGAAGTTGCCACACGGGTTAATCCATGGGGATTCCAGTCACAAGAAGTGAGCGGTGCGTTGTCCACTTGCATACTGATTATGACATTCTTATTTCTGACATCTCTTACTAGCAATATACCATCAAAGGAAGAATAACAAAATATACTTGGGAATTTAAGATACCAATGAACGGATGAAATATACATAGAATAGCGAAAACTGTCTTGTGGGACTCCTTGAACAACTAACCACATATGTACGTAACATCTGATGTTGATGAAAGGAAAGAATCCTTGTTCGAATGCCAATATACCGAAGTGGTAAAGATATTATTATTCTCACCATTTTCTCCCAAGAACATGAAACATTTGTCTGCTTCGTGTGTATCAATCAAACAACAATTAGAATCATTAGTTGCTGCCAATATATACCTTGTATTGGTTAAGTCACAATAGCAATGAAAAAACTCAGTATTCCCTTATTGAAATGAAAATGTCTGTTGACGAAGATCAACGGTGACCTGATACAAGCGTAGGTAAGATAGACCATCCGGCGAACGCTGCGTGGTGCAGGCAACTTGGGTTTCATGATCCGGTCCATTTTTATTGAACTAAATCTGGGAAGATCTTGATGTGCTATTGAGCAAGAAGAGAAAAGATGATACCGGCCTGTGTGCTGGTGTTGAACAAAGAGGCATACTCCAATATTACGGGAATTAATGGTATGAATAAAGATGCATACTCCAATATTATTTGGACTAAATTACCGGCTTCATTTGGACTAGAATTCGTTATCATTAACCGATCCAGATCCTTATTCATCTGGGAAGAGAAGAATAAGAACAAGGACAAGAACATCAAGAAAAACAAGAACGAGAACATCATTAAGGAGGAGGAGAAGAAGAAGAGCATCAAGAAGGAGAAGAACAAGAAGGAGAAAATGCAGCAACTAGTGAAATGAGATCTAGTTTTGAATTCTAGTCGGTCATGCCTCAGTCACTGCATGCCAACTAGCCATCCATACTCGCTCGTATCAGGCAGAGAAGGAAGAATAAGAACAAGGAGAAAATGCAGGAGCTGCTGAAACGAGAAATAGCTTTGAATTCCAGTCCTTCATGCCTCAACTGGCAGTGCATGCTTCCACACATGAATGACACCATCTAATCCGTAGCTACCCATTTTACCTTTCACTTGCTTGCAAAAATGCTGGCCCAATACTGGGCCATTGTGATGGGTATAATGTTTCATGACGGGATGTTCTATTTCATTCACATAATTATAAACGGCAACAGTGTTGTGGTAAGAAGAAGATGAAATTTCGTATTCACGATGATATAAGAATTTAACCTTCGAAATCCCACTGTCCTGGCTCCCTTTGAGAACTGTAATCGGATGGTGGGGCTTCTTAATGTCCCATATGTGGATTTCCTCTCTGCGGTTAGAAGATGTTGCCACACGGGTTAATCCGTGGGGATTCCAACCACAAGAGGTGAGCGGTGCGTTGTCCGCTTGTATACTGACTACGTCATTCTTATTTATGACATCTCTTACCCGTAATATAACATCAAGGGATGAATAACAATATATACTTGAGAATCTAGGATACCAAAGAACAAATGAAATGTACTTAGAATGGCGAAAACTGTCCTGTGAGACTTCTTGAACAACTGACCACATATGTATGGTACCATTTGATGTTGATGAAACGAAAGAATCCTTGTTTGGATGCCAATATACCAAAATGGTAAAGATATTATTATTCTCATCGTTTTCTCCAAAGAACATGAAACATTTGTCTGCTTCGTGTGTATCAATCAAACATCAATTAGAATCATTGGTTGCTGCCAATATGTACCTTGTATTGGTTAATGCCCAGCAACAATGACAAAATTCATTATTCCCCTTATGAAATGAAAATGTTTGTTGACGAAGATCTTCACTAACCAGATACAAGCGTACATATGATAGACCATCCGACGTACGTTGTGTGGTGCATACGACTTGGGCTTCATGATCCCGGTCCATTTTTATTGAACTAAATCTGGGAAGAGCCATCTTGATGTGCTACTGTGTAAGAAGAGAATAAGATGATACTGGCCTGTGTGTTGGTGCTGAACAAAGAAGCTTGCATACTCCAATATTATGGAAACTAATGGCATGAACAAAGAGGCATACTCCAATATTACTTAGATTGAATTACCAGCATAATTTGGACCAGAATTCCTTATCAGACCGATCCAGATCATTATTCATCTGGAATGAGAAGAACAAGAACAAGGACAAGAACATCAAGAAAAAGAAGAACAAGAATATTAAGAAGGAGGAGGAGAAGAAGAAGAGCATCAAGAAGGAGAAGAACAAGAAGGAGAAAATGCAGCAGCTACAGAAACGAGAACTAGTTTTTGAATTCTTGACCTCCATGCCTCAGGCACTGCATGCCAACTAGCCATCCATGCTGGCTCGTATCAGGTGGATATGGAAGAACAAGAACAAGGAGAAAATGCAGCAGCTGATGAAATGAGAAATTGCTTTGAATTCCAGTCCATCATGCCTCAGCTGGCAGTGCTTGCTTGCACACATGAATGACACCATCTGATCCACAGCTAGCCATTTTACCTTCCACTTGCTTGGAAAAATCTAGGCGTAATACTAGGCCATTGTGAAGGGTATAATTTTTCCTAACGGGATGTTGTATTTTATTCACATAATTTGAGACGACAACAGTGTTGTGGTAAGAAGAAGATGAAATTTCTTATTCACGATGATATGAGAATTTAACTTTCGAAATCCCACTGACGTGACTTCCTTTGAGGACTTTAATTGGATGGTGGGACATCTTAATGTCCCATATGTGGATTTCCTCTCTGTAGTCTGAAGAAGTTGTCACACGGGTTAATCCGTGGGTATTTGAGTAACAAGAGGTGAGCGGTGCATTGTCTAATTGTATACTGATTATGACATTCTTATTTCTGATATCTCTTACCCGCAATATACCATCAAAGGAAGAATAACAATATATACTTGAGAATCTAGTATACCAATGAACGGATGAAATGTACTTAGAATGACGAAAACTGTCCTGTGGGACTCCTTGAACAACTGACCACATATATATGGTACCATCTGATATTGATGAAAGGAAATAATCCTTGCTGAGATGCTAATCTAACGAAGTGGAAAAGATATAATTATTCTCACTGTTTTCTGCCAAGAACATGAAACATTTATTTGCTTCTTGTGTATCAATCAAATAGCAATTAGAATCATTGGTTGCTGCCAATATGTACCTTGTATTGTTTAAGGCCCAGCAACAATGAAAAAAATTCATTATTCCCCTTATGAAACAAAATGGGCTGTTGACGAAGAGCTTTGCTGACCTGATACAAGCACAAGTAAGATAGACCATCCGGCGTACGCTGCGTGGTGCATGCAACTTAGGTTTCATGATCCGGGTTCATTTTTATTGAACTAAATCTGGAAAGACCCATTTTGATGTGCTACTACGCAAGACGAAAAGAAGATGATACCGGCCTGTGTGCTGGTGCTGAACAAAGAGGCATACTCAAATATTACGAGTAGTAATGACATGAACAAAGAGGCATACTCCAATATTACTTGGACTGAATTACCGGCATCAATTGGACCATAATTCCTTATCATCGACCGATCTAGATCATTATTAATCTGAGAAGAGAAGAACAAGAACATCAAGAAAAACAAGAACGAGAACAACATGAAGGAGAAGGAGGAGAAGAAGAATAACATCAAGAAGCGGAAGAACAAGAAGGAGAAAATGCAGCAGCTACTGAAATGAGAACTAGGTTTTGAATTCTAGTCCTTCATGCCTCAAGCACTGCATGCCAACTAGCCTTCCATGATGGCTCGTATCAGGTTGAGAAGGAAGAACAAGAACAAGGAGAAAATGCAGCAGCTGATGAAACGAGAAATAACTTTGAATTCCAATCTATCATGCCTCAGCTGGCAGTGCATGCTGCCACACATGAATGACACCATCTGATCCGCAGCTAGCCATTTTACCTTCCACTTGCTTGGAAAAATGCTGGCCCACGGGTATAATGTTTCATGATGGGATGTTCTGTTTCATTCACATAATTCCAAATGGCTACAGTGTTGTGGTAAGAAGAAGGTGAAATTTCGTATTCATGATGATATAAGAATTTAACCTTCGAAATCCCATTGTCGTGGTCCCCTTTGAGGACTTTAATGGGATGGTGGGGCATCTTAATGTCCCATATGTGGATTTCCTCTCTGTGGTCTGAAGATGTTGCCACACGGGTTAATTCGTGGGGATTTCAGCCACAAGAGGTGAGTGGTACGTTGTCCACTTGTATACCGATTACGCCATTCATATTTATGACATCTCTTACCCGCAATATACCATCAAAGGAAGAATAACAATATATACTTGGGAATCTAGGATACCAATGAACCGTTTAAATGTACTTAGAATGGTAAAAACTGTCACATGAGATTCCTTGAACAACTGACCACATATGTATGGTACCATTTGATGTTGATGAAAGGAAAGAATCCTTGTTTGGATGCCAATCTACCAAAGTAGTAAAGATATTATTATTCTCACCGTTTTATACAAAGAACATGAAACATTTGTCTGCTCCATGTGTATCAATCAAACAACAATTAGAATCAATGGCTGCTGCCAATATGTACCTTGTATTGGTTAAGGCTCAACAACAATGAAAAAACTTATTATTCCCCTTATGAGATGAAAATGTCTGTTGACGAAGATCTTCATTGAACTGATGCAAGCGTACGTAAGCTAAACCATCCGACGTACATTGCGTGGTGCAGGCAACTTGGGTTTCATGATCCGGGTCCATTTTTATTCAAACTAAATCTGGGAAGAGCCATTTTGATGTGCTACTATGTAAGAAGAGAAGAAGATGATACTGGCCTGTGTATTGGTGCTGAACAAAGAAGCATACTCCAATATTACGGGAACTATTGACATGAACAAATAGGCATACTCCAATATTACTTGGAGTGAATTACCGACATCATTTGGATCATAATTCCTTATCATTGACCGTTCCAGATCATTATTCATCTGGAAAGATAAGAACAAGAACAAGGACAAGAACATCAAGAAAAAGAAGAACGAGAATATTAAGGAGAAGAAGGAGGAGAAGAAGAATAACATCAAGAAGGAGAAGAACAAGAAGGAGAAAATGCAGCAGCTACTGAAACAATAATTATTTTTTGAATTCTATTCCATCATGCCTCATGCACTGCATGCCAACTAACCATCCATGTTGGCTCGTATCAGGTGGATATGGAAGAACAAGAATAATGAGAAAATGCAGCAGCTGATGAAATGAGAAATTGCTTTGAATTCCAGTCCTTCATTATTTAGCTGGCAGTGCTTGCTTGCACACATGAATGACACCATCTGATCCGCAGCTAGCCGTTTTACCTTCCACTTGCTTGGAAAAATCCACGCCTAATACTGGGCCATTGTGATGGGTATAATGTTTCCTGACGAGATGACGAGATTATCTATTTTATTCACATAATTCGAGACGACAACAGTGTTGTGGTAAATTTACACAAGTGTTTTGGTAGACGGGCTAATGGGATGGTGGGGCATCTTAATGTCCCATATGTGGATTTCCTCTCTACGGTCCGAAGATGTTGCCACAAGGGCTAATCCGTGGGGATTCTAGCCACAAGAGGTGAGCGGTGCGTTGTCCACTTGTATATTGATTGCACCATTCTTATTTATGACATCTCTTACCCGTAATATACCATCAAAGGAAGAATAACAATATATACTTGGAAATCTAGGATACCAATGAACCGATGAAATATACTTAGAATGGCGAAAACTGTCACATGAGACTCCTTGAACAACTGACCACGTATGTATGGCACCATTTGATGTTGATGAAAGGAAAGAATCCTTGTTCAGATGCCAATCTACCAAAGTGGTAAAGATATTATTATTCTCACCGTTTTCTCCCAAGAACATGAAACATTTGTCTGCTCCATGTGTATCAATTAAATAACAATTAGAATCAATGGTTGCTGCCAATTTGTACCTTGTATTGGTTAAGGCTCAGCAATAATGAAAAAACTTATTATTCCCCTTATGAAACGAAAATGTCTGTTAACGAACATCTTCACCAGCCTGATACAAGCGTACGTAAGATAGACCATCCGACGTACGTTGCGTGCGTGGTGCAGGCAACTTGGGTTTCATGATCCGGTTCCATTTTTATTGAACTAAATCTGGGAAGAGCCATCTTGATGTGCTACTGTGTAAGAAGAGAAGAAGATGATACTAGCTGTTGTGTTGGTGCTGAACAAAGAAGCATACTCCAATATTACGGGAACTAATGACATGAACAAATATGCATCATTTGGAACAAAATTCCTTATCATTGACCGTTCTAGATCATTATTCATATGGAAAGACAAGAACAAGAACAAGGACAAGAACATCAAGAAAAAGAAGAACGAGAATATTAAGAAGGAGAAGAAGGAGGAGAAGAAGAATATCATCAAGAAGGAGAAGAACAAGAAGGAGAAAATGCAGCAACAATTGAAACAAGAATTAGTTTTTGAATTCTAGTCCTTCATGCCTCAGGCACTGTATACCAACTAACCATCCATGCTGGCTCGTATCAGGTGGATATGGAAGAACAAGAATAAGGAGAAAATTTAGCAGCTGATGGAACGAGAAATTGCTTTGAATTCCAGTCCTTCATGCCTCAGCTGGCAATGCTTGCTTGCACACATGAATGACACCATCTGATCCGCAGCTAGCCGTTTTACCTTCCACTTGCTTGGAAATATCTAGGCCTAATACTGGACCATTGTGATGGATATAATGTTTCCTGACGAGATGTTCTATTTTATTCACATAATTCGAGATGACACCAATGTTGTGGTAAGAAGAAGAATAAATTTCGTATTCACGATGATATGAGAATTGAACTTTTGAAATCCCACTCTCGTGGCGTCCTTTAAGGACTGTAATTGGATGGTGGGACATCTTAATGTCCCATATTTGGATTTCCTATTTGGGGTCCGAAGAAGTTGTCACACGTGTTAATCCGTGGGTATTCGAGTAACAAGAGGTGAGCGGTGCATTGTCCAATTGTATACCGATTACGGTATTCTTATTTCTGACATCTCTTACCCGCAATATACCATCAAAGGAAGAATAACTATATATACTTGGGAATCTAGGATACCAATGAACGGATGAAATGTATATACTTAGAATGAAGAAAACTGTCCTGTGGGAATCTTTAAACAACTGACCACATATGTATGGTACCATCTGATATTAATGAAAGGAAAGAATCCTTGTTCAGATGCCAATCTACCGAAGTGGAAAAGATATTATTATTCTCACTATTTTCTCCCAAGAACATGAAACATTTGTCTGCTTCGTGTGTATCAATCAAACAACAATTAGAATCATTAGTTGCTACCAATATGTAACTTGTATTGGTTAAGGTCCAGGAACAATAAAAAAACTCATTAGTCCCCTTATGAAACGAAATGGGCTGTTGATGAAGATCTTTACTGACCTAATACAAGCGTAGGTAACATAGACCATCCGGCGTACGCTGCGTGGTGCATGCAACTTGGGTTTCATGATCCGGGTCCACTATATTGAACTAAATCTGGAAAGTGCCATCTTGAAGTGCTATTGAGCAAGAAGAGAAGAAGATGATACCGGTCTGTGTGCTGGTGCAGAACAAAGAAGCATACTCCAATTTTACGAGAAGTAATGACATGAACAAAGCGGCATAATGTAATATTACTTGGACTAAATTACCGGCATCAATTGGACCAGAATTCCTTATCATTGACCGATCCAGATCATTATTAATCTGAGAAGAGAAGAAGAAGAACAAGGACAAGAACACCGAGAAAAACAAGAACGAGAACATCAAGAAGGAGGAGGAGAAGAAGAATAACATCAAGAAGCAGAAGAACAAGAAGGAGAAAATGTAGCAGCTACTGAAACAAGAATTAGTTTTTGAATTCTAGTCCTTCATGCCTCAGGCACTGCATGCCAACTAGCCTTCCATGCTGGCTCGTATCAGGTAGGGAAGGAAGAACAAGAACAAAGAGAAAATGCAGCAGCTGATGAAACGAGAAATAACTTTGCATTCCAATCTTTCATGCCTCTGCTGGCAGTGCATGCTGTCACACATGAATGACACCATTTGATCTGCAGCTTGCCATTTTATCTTCCACTTGGTTGGAAAAATCCAGGTCCAATACTGGGCTATTGTGATGGGTATAATGTTTCATGACAGGATGTTCTGTTTCATTCACCTAATTCCAGATGGCAACAGTACTATGGTAAGGAGATGATGAAATTTCTTATTCACAATGATATAAGAATTTAACTTTCGAAATGCAACTGTCATGGCCCCCTTTGAGGACTTTAATTGGATGGTGGGGCATCTTACTGTCTCATTTGTAGATTTCTTCTCTGCGGTTTAAAGAAGTTGCACACGGGTTAATCCGTGGGAATTCCAGTCACAAGAGATGAGCGGTGCATTGTCCACTTGTATACTGATTACGCCATTCTTATTTCTGACATCTCTTACCCGCAATATACCATCAAAGGAAGAATAACAATATATACTTGGGAATCTAGGATACCAATGAACCGATGAAATGTATTTAGAATGGCGAAAACTGTCCCGTGAGACTCCTTGAACAACTGACCACATATGTATGGTAGCATTTGATGTTGATGAAAGGAAAGAATCCTTGTTCGGATGTCAATATACCAAAGTGGTAAAGATATTATTATTCTCACCGTTTTCTCCCAAGAACATGAAACATTTGTCTGCTTCGTTTGTATCAATCAAACATCAATTAAAATCAATGGTTGTTGCCAATATGTACCTTGTATTGGTTAAGGCCTAGCAACAATGAAAAAACTCATTATTCCCTTATGAAACGAAAATGTCTGTTGACGAAGATCTTCATTGACCTGATACAAGCGTACTAAAGATAGATCATCTGACGTACGTAACGTGGTGCAGGTGACTTAGGTTTCATGATTCAGGTCCATTTTTATTTAACTAAATCTGGGAAGAGCCATCCTGATGTGATACTGTGTTAGAAGAGAAGAAGATGATAGCGTCCTGTGTGTTGGTGCTGAACAAAGAAGCATACTCCAATATTACGGGAACTAATGACATGAAGAAATAGGAATACTCCAATATTACTTGGACTGAATTACTGGCTTCATTTGGACCAGAATTCCTTATCATTGACCGATCCAAATAATTATTCATCTGGAAAGAGAAGAACAAGAACAAGGACAAGAACATCAAGAAAAGAAGAACGAGAATATTAAGAAGGAGAAGGAGGAGAAGACGAATAACATCAAGAAGGAGAAGATCAAGAATGAGAAAATGCAGCAGCTACTGAAACGAGAATTAGTTTTTGAATTCTAGGCCTTCATGCCTCAAGCACTACATGCCAACTAGCCATCCATGTTGGTTCGTATCAGGTGGATATGGAAGAACAAGAATAAGGAGAAAATGCAGCAGCTAATGAAACGAGAAATTGCTTTGAATTCCAGTCCTTCATGCCTCAGCTGGCAGTGTTTGCTTGCACACATGAATGACACCATCTATCCGCAGCTAGCCATTTTACCTTCCACTTGCTTGGAAAAATCCAGGCCTAATACTGGGCCATTGTGATGGGTATAATGTTTCCTGATGGGATGTTCTGTTTTATTCATATAATTCGAGATGGCAACAGTGTTGTGGTAAGAAGAAGATGAAATTTCATATTCACGATGATATGAGAATTGAACTTTCGAAATCCCACTGTCATGGCCTCCTTTGAGGACTTTAATTAATTGGATGGTGGGAAATCTTAATGTCCCATATGTGGATTTCCTCTCTGCGGTCCGAAGAAGTTGTCACACGGGTTAATCCGTGGGTATTCGAGTAACAAGAGGTAAGCGGTGCGTTGTCTAATTGTATACTGATTACGACATTCTAATTTCTGACATCTCTTACCCGCAATATACCATCAAAGGAAGAATAACAATATATACTTGGGAATCTAGGATACCAATGAACGGATGGAATGTACTAAAATGACGAAAACTGTCCTGTGGGACTCCTTGAACAACTGACCTCATATGTATGGTACCATCTGATATTGATGAAAGGAAGAATCCTTGTTCAGAGGCCAATCTACCGAAGTGAAAAGATATTATTATTCTCAATGTTTTCTCCTAAGAACATGAAACATTTGTCTGCTTCGTGTGTATCAATCGAACAACAATTAGAATCATTGGTTGCTACCAATATGTACCTTGTATTGGTTAAGGCCCAACAACAATGAAAAAACTCTTTATTCCCCTTATGAAACGAAATGGGCAGTTGACGAAGTTCTTTGCTGACCTGATACAAACGTAGGTAACACAGACGATCCGGTGTATGCTGCGTGGTGCATGCCACTTGGGTTTCATGATCCGGGTCCACTTTATTAAACTAAATCTGAAAAGCGCCAACTTGTTGTGCTACTGAGCAAGAAGAGAAGAAGATGATACTGGCCTGTGTGCTGGTGCTGAACAAAGAGACATACTTCAAGATTACGAGAAGTAATGGCATGAACAAAGTAGTATAATGTAATATTACTTGGACTAAATTACCGGCATCAATTGGACCAGAATTCCTTATCATTGACCCATCCAGATCATTATTAATCTGGGAAGAGAAGAACAAGAACAAGGATAAGAACATCAAGAAAAACAAGAACGAGAACATCAAGAAGGAGAAGGAGGAGAAGAAGAAACATAACATCAAGAAGCAGAAGAACAAGAAGGAGAAAATGCAGCAGCTATTGAAATGAGAATTAATTTTTGAATTCTAGTCCTTCATGCCTCAGGAATTGCATGCCAACTAGCCTTCCATACTGTCTCGTATCAGGTGGAGAAGGAAGAACAAAAACAATGATAAAATGCAGCAGCTGATGAAACGCGAAATAACTTTGAATTCCAGTATTTCATGCAACCGCTGGCAGTGCATGCTGCTACACGTGAATGACACCATCTGATCCGCAGCTTGCCATTTTACCTTCCACTTGCATGGAAAAATCCAGGCCCAATATTGGGCTATTGTGATGGGTATAATGTTTTATGACAGGATGTTCTGTTTCATTCACATAATTTAAGATGACAACAGTGCTATGGTAAGAAGAAGATGAAATTTCTTATTCACGATGATATAAGAATTTACCTTTCGAAATCCCACTGTCATGGCCCCCTTTCGAGGACTTTAATCAGATGGTGGGGCATCTTACTGTCCCATTAGTGGATTTCTTCTCTGTGGTTCAAAGAAATTGCACACAGGTTAATCCATGGGGATTCCAGTCACAAGAGGTGAGCGGTGTGTTGTCCACTTGTATACTGATTACGTTATTCTTATTTCAAACATATCTTACCCGCAATATACCATCAAAGAAAGAATAACGATATATACTTGGGAATTTAAGATACCAATGAACAGACGAAATGTACTTAGAATGACGAAAACTGTCCTGTGGGACTCCTTGAACAAGCGACTACATATGGATGGTACCATCTGATGTTGATGAAAGGAAAGAATCCTTATTCGGATGGCAATCTAGCAAAGTGGTAAAGCTATTATTATTCTCACCGTTTTCTCCCAAGAACATGAAACATTTGTTCTGCTTCGTGTGTATCGATCAAACAATAATTAGAATCATTGGTTACTGCCAATATATACCTTGTATTGGTTAAGTCCCAGCAACAATGAAAAAACTCATTATTCCGCTGTTAAAAGGAAATGTCCGTTGACGAAGATCTTCGCTGACCTGATACAACGTAGGTAAGATAGACCATGCCGCGTATGCTATGTGGTGCCGACAGCTTGGGTTTCGTGATCCGAGTCCATTTTTATTGAAGTAAATCTAAGAAGAGCCATCTTGATGTGCTACTGAGCTAGAAGAGAAGACGATGATACCGGCTTGTGTGCTGGTGCTGAACAAAGAGCATCATCAATATAAAATTAATACAGGGCAACTAATGGCAAAAAACAAAGAGGCATACTCCCATATTACTTGGACTAATTAATGACAATTTTGACCGATCTAGATCATTATTCATCTGGGAAGAGAAGAACAAGAAAAAAGGACAAGAACATCAAGAAAAACAAGAATGAGAACATCAAGAAGGAAAAGAAGGAGGAGAAGAAGAAGAACATCTAGAAGGAGAAGAACAAGAAGGAGAAAATGCAGAAGCTACTGAAACGAGAAATATTTTTTGAATTCTAGTCCGTCATGCCTCAGGTACTGCATGCCAACTAGCCATCCATGCTGGCTCATATCGGGTTGAGAAGGAAGAACAAGAATAACTAGAAAATGCAGCAGCCGCTGAAACGAGAAATAACTTTGAATTCCAGTCCATCATGCCTCGGTTGGCAGTTCATGCTGCCACACATGAATGAAACCATCTGGTCCACTGCTAGCCATTTTACCTTCCACTTGCTTGGAAAAATTCAGGCCCAATACTGAGCCATTGTGATGGGTATATTGTTTCATGACGGGATGTTTTGTTTCATTCACATAATTCCTGGCGGCAACAGTATTTTGGTAAGTAGAAATTGAAATTTCGTACTCACGATAATATGAGAATTTAACTTTCTAAATCCCACTGTCGTCGCCTCCTTTAAAGACTTTAATCGGATGGTGGGGCATCTTAATGTCCCATATGTGGATTTCCCCTCACCGGTCTGAAGAAGTTTCCACACGGGTTAATTCGTGGGGATTCTAGTCACAAGTGGTGAGTGGTGCATTTTCCAATTATTCATCTGGATAGACAAGAACAAGAACATCAAGAAAAAGAAGAACGAGAATATTAAGAAGGTGAAGGAGCAGAAGAAGAATATCATCAAGAAGGAGAAGAACAAGAAGGATAAAATGCAGCAGCTACTGAAACAAGAATTAGTTTTTGAATTCTAGTCCTTCAAGCCTCAGGCACTGCATGCCAACTAGCCATCCATGCTAGCTCGTATCAGGTGGTTTGGGAAGAACAAGAACAAGGAGAAAATGCAGCAGCTGATGAAATGAGAAATTGCTTTGAATTCCAGTCATTTATGCCTCAGCTGGCAGTGCTTGCTTGCACACATGAATGACACCATCTGATCCGCAACTAGCCCTTTTTACCTTCCACTTGCTTGAAAATATCCAGGCCTAATACTGGGCCATTGTGATGGGTATAATGTTTCCTGACGAGATGTTCTGTTTTATTCACATAATTCGAGACAACAATAGTGTTGTGGTAAGAAGAAGATGAAATTTCGTATTCACGATGATATGAGAATTTAACTTTCAAAATCCCACTGTCGTGGCCTCCTTTGAGGATTTTAATTGGATGGTGGGACATCTTAATGTCCCATGTGTGGATTTCCTATCTGCGGTCCTAAGAAGTTGTCACACAGGTTAATCCTTGGGTATTCGAGTAACAAGAGGTGAGCTGTGCATTGTCCAATTGTATACTGATTACGACATTCTTATTTCTGACATCTCTTACCCGCAATATACCATCAAAGGAAGAATAAAAATATATACTTGGGAATTTAGGATACTAATGAACGGATGAAATGTACTTAGAATGACGAAAACTGTCTTGTGGGACTCCTTAAACAACTGACCACATATGTATGGTACCATCTGATATTGATGAAAGGAAAGAATACTTGTTCAGATGCCAATCTACCGATGTGGAAAAGATATTATTATTCTCACTGTTTTCTCCCAAGAACATGAAACATTTGTCTTCTTCGTGTGTATCAACCAAACAACAATTAGAATCATTGGTTGCTTCCAATATGTACCTTGTATTGGTTAAGGCCAAACAATAATAAAAAAACTCATTATTCCCCTTATGAAATGAAATGGGTTGTTGACGAAGATCTTTGCTGACCTGATACAAGCGTAGGTAACATAGACCATCCGGCGTACGCAGCGTGGTGCAAACTACTTGGCTTTCATGATCTGGGTCCACTTTATTGAACTAAATCTGGAAAGAGCCATCTTGATGTGCTACTCAGAAAGAAGAGAAGAAGATGATACTGACCTGTGTGATGGTGCTGAACAAAGAGGCATACTCCAATATTACGAGAAGTAATGGCATGAACAAAGAGGCGTACTCCAAAAATACTTGGATTGAACTACCGGCATCAATTGGACCAGAATTCCTTATCATTGACCGATTTAAATCATTATTAATCTGGGAAGAGAAGAACAATAACAAGGACAGGAACATCAAGAAAAACAAGAACAAGAACATTATGAAGGAGAAGGAGGAGAAGAAGAATAACTTCAAGAAGCAGAAGAACAAGAAGGAGAAAATGCAGGAGCTACTGAAATGAGAACTAGTTTTTGAATTCTAGTCCTTCATGACTCAGGCACTGCATGCCAACTAGCTTTCCATGCTTGCTCATATTAGGTTGAGAAGTAAGAACAAGAACATGGAGAAAATGCAGCAGTTGATGTGACTGAAATAGCTTTCAATTCCAGTCTTTCATGCCTCAGCTGGCAGTGCATGCTGCCACACATGATGATGATACCATCTGATCTGCAGCTATTCATTTTACCTTCCACTTGCTTGGAAAAATGCTGGCCCACGGGTATAATATTTCATGATGTGATGTTCTGTTTCATTCACATAATTTCAAATGGCAACAGTGTTGTGGTAAGAAGATGATGAAATTTCGTATTCACGATGATATAAGAATTTAACCTTCGAAATCCCACTCTCGTGGCCTCCTTTGAGGACTTTAATCGGATGGTGGGGCATCTTAATGTCCCATATGTGGATTTCCTCTCTGCGGTTCGAAGATGTTGCCACACGGGTTAATCCGTGGGGATTCCAGTCACAAGAGGTGAGTGGTGCGTTGTCCACTTGTATATTGATTGCGCCATTCTTATTTATGACATCTCTTACCCGCTATATACCAACAAGGAAGAATAATAATATATGCTTGGGAATCTAGGATACCATGAAATGATGAAATGTACTTAGAATGGCGAAAACTGTCACGTGAGACTCCTTGAACAATCGACCACATATGTATGGCAACCATTTGATGTTGATAAAAGGAAAGAATCCTTGTTCGGATGTCAATCTACCAAAGTGGTAAATATATTATTATTCTCACCCGTTTTCTCCCAAGAACATGAAACATTTGTCTGCTCCGTGTGTATCAATCAAACAGCAATTAGAATCAATGGTTGTGCCAATATGTACCTTGTATTGGTTAAGGCTCAGCAACAATGAAAAAACTTATTATTCCCCTTATAAAACGAAAATGTCTATTGACGAAGATCTTCACCAGCCTGACACAAGCGTACATAAGATAGACCATCCGACATACGTTGCGTGGTGCAGGCAACTTAGGTTCATGATCTGGGTCCGTTTTTATTGAACTAAAATCTGGGAAGAGCCATCTTGATGTGCTACTGTGTAAGAAGAGAAGAAGATGATACTGGCCTGTGTGTTGGTGCTGAACAAAGAAGCATAATCCAATATTACGGTAACTAATGACATGAACAAATAGGCATACTCCAATATTACTTGGACTGAATTACCAGCATCATTTGGAACAAAATTCCTTATCATTGACCGTTCCAGATCATTATTCATTTGGTAAGACAAGAACAAGAACAAGGACAAAAACATCAAGAAAAAGAAGAACGAGAATATTAAGAAGGAGAAGAAGGAGAAGAAGAAGAATATCATCAAGAAGGAGAAGAGCAAGAAGGAGAAAATACAGCAACTACTGAAACAAGAATTAGTTTTTGAATTCTAGTCCTTTATGCCTCAGGCACTGCATGCCAACTAGCCATCCATGCTAGCTCGTATCAGGTGGATATGGAAGAACAAGAACAATGAGAAAATGCAGCAGCTGATGAAATGAGAAATTGCTTTGAATTCCAGTCCTTCATGCCTCGGCTGGCAGTGCTTCTTTCTGCACACATGAATGACACCATCTGATCTGCAGCTAGCCGTTTTACCTTCACTTGCTTGAAATATCAGGCCTAATATTGGGCCATTGTGATGGGTATAATGTTTCCTGACGAGATGTTCTGTTTTATTCACATAATTCGAGACGACAACAATGTGGTGGTATGAAGAAGCATAATTTCGTAATCACGATGATATGAGAATTTTAACTTTTGAAATCCCATTGTCGTGGCCTTCTTTAAGGACTTTATTTGGATGGAGGGACATCTTAATGTCCCATATTTGAATTTCCTATCTGCGGTCCGAAGAAGTTGTCACACGGGTTAATCCGTGTGTGTTCGAGTACAAGAGGTGAGCGGTGCATTGTCCAATTGTATACTGATTACGACATTCTTATTTCTACATCTTTTACCCGCAATATACCATTAAAGGAAGAATAACAATATATACTTGGGAATCTAGGATACCAATGAATGGATGAAATGTACTTAGAATGACGAAAACTGTCCTGTGGGACTCCTTAAATGTAAGACCCGTATCTTAGACCGTACGTTCCGTAGGTTTCCGCGATCTTTCCGGTCGAATTTCGGCAACCTCGACCCTTATTAAAACCGGCGTTGCGCGCGACCCTGATTCACACACGCTGTCACCCGACTCGACTCAACCCGAGACTTGTACCATTGCGACCGCAACCGTCGCCGCGGTTCCAATGCCGCGGCTCGCGCGCCGAGGCGATACTCTGGCTAGGAGATGTAAGCCAGCGTTCGGTGCGAGGAAAACGCCGCGCGTTGCGAAATTCAAGAGAATCTCAACGAGATGTCACATCAATCACCCATCAATCATCCCATCATGTCAAGTACACATCACTTTTTCCTTACACCATTTCCAAGCAACCACAAAGTCAAAAAGTTCTTACAAGCCCATACCTTTCTTACACAAAAATGCCTCCAAAGTCAAAAGTCTCTTACAACACCCATCACCACCACATCCATCACTCCATCAAACATCACCCATCTCTCTCTCCCTTTACAAGTCTCTCTCTCTTTTCCAAATCTCATTCCCAAACAAGAGAGAAATTCCATACGTATGAGCCTCTCCCTCTCCTTCAAAGCTCCAAGTGTGGCCCACCTTTCCATCCCAAGATCTCCCATCCTAGCCATCCATTCCTCATCTCCTCCTTTGAAATTGAAGCTAAGGAGCTAAGGACAACCCATAGGAGCAAGAAGATCGGACGGTGGGTGCTTGATAAGAGTAGCTTTTCATGTTTTTAAGATGGGCCAAGTGAGGCCAACCGTCAATGGTTTTGGATCTCACTTGGGACCCTAAGAGGTGGCCGATGGCCCCGCTTTGATCATCATGATCATTCCATGATGGGGGCCATTCTCCATGGCCCCCATCATGATGTTTATTTCTTGTTTTACATAGTCCTAGACCGTCCATATTGGTGGGTGATCTCGGATCTCCACCTTTTTTTAACATTGTTGATTTAAGGGCCCACTTGTAGTGGGACCCACCTTGATGTATGCTTATGATCAAGAGGACCCATAGTGGCGGGGCCCCTCCGATATTGCCGATGTCTCTCTCTTTCTCCCCTCTTTCTTCTTTTTCACATTTGTGGTATGATGAAGTGGCCATGTCCTACTCGGTGGACCCCCCTCTTAAGTATGAACTACCCACGCAATCTAACCATTTTGGTGGCCCACCCTGATTGCACGTCGAGGGTGGGCCCACCTTAATCACGGGTGTGATCGACCATCCAGCATGGACGTCACCAACAGAAGTGCAAACCTATTGTGGGTGTGTTACGCCATAAAAAAAAAAGAAAATTTTTTAGTTTAAGAAGGGCTGCCTATGTAGGCCGCCACCCTGATGTAAGGGTCAGATCCATGCCGTCCACCCCAAACCTTGCCTCATTTTAGCGTTGAGCGGAAGAATGGGATCAATCCGATAATCAGGTGGACCGTACCACTGGAAAATTGTATTTCCTACTGTTCAAGGCTATTCGAGCCCTCCTTTCGGTTTTCTACACGCCAAAAATACCGGTTATTGACTGATTCTGTGTATTCGACCTCCTGAACGCATTGGACGGAGTGGATTCTCCGGTAGAGGACCCCACAAACCATTTTCGCAGGAAAAAAAAAAAGCAGCAGCAGCCGGCTGAGCGCTAACCAGCTTCAGAGTGGCGCAGGCGCCTGCGCCTGCGGCCTGCGTTGGCGGACGGGCCGTGCTGGCAGCACCCACTGGCTCCTGCCTTGGGCCCACCATGAAGTATATGCGTCATCCATCCTGTCCATTAGGTGGACGCCTCCATGGAGTGGGCCCCCTCCAAATCTCAGGGTCTATCTGAGTTTTCAGATGGCCCACACCAAAGGAAACAGTGAATTGAGGGTCTACCATTGAAACCTTTTTGGGGCCCACAGAAGTTTTGGATCAAGATCAAATTTGTGTTTTCCCTTTTCCTGGGTCTGCGTGACCTTATGAACGGGTTGGATGGAATGTATACATTACAGTGGGCCCCACATGGACCCACAGTGTTTTCCACCGTC
>JAJHSJ010001441.1:0-41841 GCA_021015155.1 Magnolia officinalis | reverse complement strand
TGACTCAGTACTTCTTATCTGGCTGGACTCTGTCCGGATTAGTCCTGGCTAAACCTGGATTCGGATCGGTTAAGGCATGCTCAACTCAGTACCTAGTCGAGTCGAGTTAGAGTCAGACCTATTTCAAAACCGGATCGAGTCGGGTCAGCCCTAACTCGGCCTGACTTGACTCGATGCCCAGCTCTAACTGCCCATCAGTTAATAGCCTCCACGAATCACTCTGACTGAATGATCACAACCGCCCCATACAGTTCATCCACGCAGGATAGTGTCTGGCCTAGACGGACGACCCAGATCGATGATTGTCTTGCCCACGTGTCCCAAAAAATCACATATTCCCAGATCCCAATACGCCACACCAAGCCTACCGTTGAGGCAACGTTACAAAACGTATCAAAATCCTCCGAATTCAAATATTCTCCGCGAAAATCAGAAACTTCCGTTCCCAAAACCTGGATCCGTTTCGCCCCAGCTCCAAGACATGTATCAAACACTTCCAAAACAAGATCCTCTCATATCTCATCCAAGCCGTCGGATTTTCCATCTTCACTGATCAAAGCCCAGAAATCCTCCTCCATTCAATCACAAAATCCCTCTCCAATGCTAAAAGTCCTTCCCACCTCGATCAAATCCACTCCATAATCATTACTTCCGGGCTCTCCCAATCTGTCTTCTTCTCTGGTAAACTCATAAGCAAATATGCTGAATCGCACAAACTGACCGCCTCACGATTGGTTTTCAATCGTGTTTCCCACCTAGACAACGTTTATCTATGGAATTCGATCATAAGAGCGAATACCCAGATGGGCATTTTCTCTGAAGCATTGGATTTGTACTTTTCTATGCGGCAATTGAAATTGTGTCCAGACAGTTTCACTTTCCCTTCCGTAATCAATGCTTGCGCAGGCTTATGTGATTTCAAGATGGGTAGGACTGTTCATGATCATGTTTTGGAAATGGGTATCGGGTCTGACTTATATATTGGTAATTCCTTGATTGATATGTATGCTAGATTGGGTTATTTGAAGGAGGCACACGATGTGTTTGATAAAATGCCTCAAAGGGATGTGGTGTCTTGGAATTCTATGATTTCTGGGTATAGTGCGAATGGAGAACCAGAGCAAGCTTTAGAGGTTTATTATCAATCGAAAATTGCAGGCATAATTCCAGATTGTTTTACGGTAGCTAGTGTTTTACCTGCCTGCGGAAGCCTAGTAGCTATTGAAGAGGGCTGGGTAATTCACAGCCTTGTAAATAAGATCGGGATAGAGAAGGATAGACTAGTGAGCAATGGTCTCATTGCAATGTACTGTAAATTTGAGAATTTAACAGATGCTAGAAGATTATTTGATATGATGATAGGCAAAGACACTGTTTCTTGGAATACTTTGATTGGCGGGTACTCTCAATTTGGTGTATTTGAAGAGGCTATAAAGCTATTCCAAGAGATGGTGATTAGATTCAAACCTGATCTTTTAACAATAACGGCGATTCTCCGCGCTTGTGGTCAGATGAGGGACTTGGAATGTGGGAAATCGGTTCATGGATACATGAAGAGAAATGGATATGAATGCGATACTGCCACCAATAACATTCTCATAACAATGTACGCTAAATGTGGAGGCTTACGACAGTCGCAAACAGTTTTTGATCAAATGGATTGTGTAGACTCTGTCTCATGGAATTCATTGATCAATGGTTATGTTCAAAAAGGATGTCACCATGAAGGGAGAGAGCTTTTTAAGATCATGCAAAAGACAGACATAAGACCTGATTCCGTTACTATAGTGGCACTCTTTTCAATTTGTACCCAGTTAGGAGATTTAAGTGTGGGGAAGGAACTTCATGGTAATGTAATCAAGTCGGGATTGGCTTCCGATCTACTCGTGGCTAATGCTCTTATTGATATGCATGCAAAATGTGGTAGTGCAGAGGACGCGTTGAAAGAATTTGAGAAGATGGGAACTCGAGATGTAGTAACTTGGAATACCATCATCGTTGGGTGTATTCACACTGGGAATTGTAGTTTGGGACTGAAAATGTTCAGCCAAATGAATGCTGAGGGAGTGATGCCCGACACAGCTACCATGCTAGGAATCTTGCCCGCATGTTCTTTCTTAGCGGCAAAGCGACTGGGTAAAGAGATCCATGGATACATTCTCAAATTTGGGTTGGAATGTGATGTCCCAATTGGGAATGCACTGGTTGAGATGTATTCAAAGTGTGGCTGTTTGGAGAACTCCGTCCGTGTATTTGACAATATGAAAGAGAAAGATGTGGTGACATGGACTGCTCTGATATCTGCCTATGGGATGTATGGCCATGGCAAGAAAGCCTTGTGGGCTTTTGCAGAGATGGAGGAAACAGGCATTGTTCCAGACCACATTGCCTTTGTTGCTGTTATTTTTGCATGTAGTCATGCGGGTTTGGTTGAAGAAGGCTTGTCATGCTTTGATCGAATGACAAGCTGTTATAAAATCATGCCTAAGAGTGAACACTATGCATGTGTAGTCGATCTTCTCTCTCGGTCTGGACAGTTAGCCAGAGCCGAGAAGTTCATTCATGAGATGCCATTTGAACCAGATGCAAGTATATGGGGAGCTCTACTTAGTGCTTGTCGAACAACTGGCGAAACCAAGATTGCCGAACGTGTTGCAGAGCAAATTATGGGATTGGATTCAGACAAAACTGGGTACTATGTTCTAGTATCGAATGCGTATGCAGCTGTTGGGAAATGGGATGAAGTTACTAAGATACGGAAATCCATGAAAGCTAGAGGAATGAAAAAGGACCCTGGATACAGCTGGATAGAGATTAGAAGCCGGGTATATGTTTTTGGGACTGGAGATAGGTTAGTCGAGCAATCTGTAGAGGTTTATCAATTGTTGGAGAGACTCACAGGACTGATGGCGAAAGAAGGGTATGTTCCAGATAGGAAATTTGTGCTGCATGATGTTGAGGAGGATGAGAAGAGAAATATTTTATGTGGGCATAGCGAGAGGCTCGCAATAGCATTTGGTTTGTTGAACACGAGGCCAGGCACGCCGTTGCAGATAATGAAGAACCTTCGTGTATGTGGGGATTGCCACACTGTGACTAAATACATTTCGAAGATTACGCAGAGGGAATTCATAGTTAGAGATGCTAACCGTTTTCATCTGTTCAAGGATGGAACCTGCAGCTGTGGTGATTACTGGTGATGAATTGTTTGTTTGTTTGTTTGTTTTTTTTTTAATTCATCTAAACTCATTTGGAGAGATTGAATCAGAGAATATCTAAATCATACAAAAACAATTTTAGAAGACATGAAAGACTCAAAAATGACTTACCAATTGATACATATTTTTTCCAGCTATGTCATTCATGTCTAGATTGTTAATGTCAGATAGATGAGCGTGGATCCTCTACAAAGCTTTGTAGGTTAAGCTTATTCCACAAAGCCTCAAACTACTGTCAGTTTATCAACCTATGATGAGCTTAAACCACATTGTTCAGGGGTATTTTTATCCGAAAAGGAAATTTTGACAGGGATTGTAGGATGTTGGTTACTGCAGGACATCTACAAGCAACCCACAAAACCCTCTCTCGATCTACCGACCGCACCATTCGGCTCGAAAAAGAACTCGGCTCGCACTGGTGCATCTCTCTGTATTGTTTTTATTTTGGTTTTCCATGAAAGAAATTTTCTTTTCTTTCTCTCTATTTTTGAGTGTTCATGTTCATTGCATTTTTATTAGGGGTTTTATCATAGGGCCATGATATTATTTTACAAGTGGAGCCCATAGTTCAATGATCAAAACATTCATGTGTTGGAACATAAAATAAGTAGAAAAGGAATTAGAGAAGAAAATAAAGATGAAAGAGGGAAGAGAGTTGAGTTGTGCCGGACCGTGCAACTCATGTCTGTTGCGCGTGTCCGCACAACACATTATGGGTAAGAGATCCATTGCGCGCCGCGCAACAGGGGTGTTGTGCAGTGGGGTCACAACATGAGAATCGAGACTCTACACTTATGGAAGCCTATAAATACCCCTCCACCCCTTCATTTGAAGCACAGACAAGATCAGAGCCCCTGAAGAAAGATTTCTAATGTTTCTGCAAGGCATTTGGAGAAGGAGAAAAAGATGGAAGCAAGATGGCCAAAGGCCTGTTGCACTGGACAGTGCAACAGGGGACAGTTGCGCTGCAATGATCACATGTAGTTTATATGCTTCTGGATTCT
Organism: Magnolia officinalis; assembly: GCA_021015155.1. NCBI lineage: Eukaryota > Viridiplantae > Streptophyta > Magnoliopsida > Magnoliales > Magnoliaceae > Magnolia > Magnolia officinalis. Next base: position 37,619 of record JAJHSJ010001441.1, on the reverse strand, counting down.
CTGATTTCTCTGCAATCTTTTTGGGACTCGATCATTCCTTTATAAAAGTCCTTATTCGAACAAGGGAAGATGTTCAAATGTTCAGATCTGCACAACTCTCATCTCATGGAGATGAATATATCACAAGTCGGAAGGCTGCCGAAACTACCACTTGAATTATAATTGTTTTTTTTTTTTTTTAACATGATTTGTACTTAATATTGTTACACTTTATATTAGAATCAAGGGATATGTAAGGATGTAAATGAATTCAGAATGAATTAAATATTTTGTGATGATTATTCTCTCATTCTTTCTTTATTGTTATTGAATAAGATATTTCCCCAAACCAAATACGTTCGTTTCTTGTTGAAACAAAATATCAACTCTGTTAGGGGACAATTTCTTTCTTATTCAATATAAACTTAGAAACTATCAAAGGAACTTTTATCATTGTTTGGCGTCATGTAGACGCCAAAATGGCGACTCTCGACAGGAACATCCTCTCCTTCATCTCCAAGATGAAGTGTAAATTCATACAACTTTTATTGATATTGTATTGTTATTCTTTGCAAGGGAATTACAATTTCATTCAAACCGGAATGTCGGATATTTCTATATGATAGGAAGCTTCACCATGGATGACCCATGTACCAAAAATCACCCTGATTGAATGACCGGTGCTGCATAATATCTTACCATTTCACTGGTTGAATGTGAACTGTTGCTGCATTTTCTCTTTGCCATTTTTTGTTGCCTACCTATTGAAGGCTTGTGTTTCTTCCAGCCTGAGGCATTTGTTGGTAATGGGCCATATCCAAAACCGGGCCCGTAATATCAACTGTTTGGATCACTGAATCTTGGACCACATTGTATCCAATTGTGCAAACTTGGAATCTAATCGGCACCAGCCGACCTTTCTCCTGAGCATTGTCTCGTGAATGAATGGTGGGCCACTAGTTGAGGTTGGGTGGGTGCTATAGCACAAAAATCACTGCAATCAGTCTATCCTAGCTGTTACATGAGTTACTTGAATATGGATGATTAAGCAAAATCGAACAGAGAAAAAAAAATAAAAAAATCAGTTGTCTACATTTGAGAGAGTATTTGAGTGATTGAATATTTGAATGGTTAGGTTTCTTAGATTGCAGTGATTCTTTGGCATGCAATGGATGGATCCCTGCTAAACTTACCTGTAACTGCCTATAGGAAGTAACAACATACCCATTTGATCTCCAACACTGTAACTAAAGGTAAACCCTAAAATAGGATTGCTGAAATAATTGAATTTTGATAAAATAGCTCCTCTAGAGCATTGCTCTCCTTGTGTAGAAATCAATGGACTAATGCATGTAAATTGGTCATGCGATACAAATTCAGTGTTGGACAGAAGAAAAACCCCATAATCTTCTTCTATTTCATCTTTAATAATTATGAGATGACATTGTTCGTGTATGGATCTTTTACGCTAGTTTTCCTAGTTGCATTTTGTTGGGAGAAGAGATTCATTCTCGACCACATATAACAATATCAAAATTAAAAGAAAGCAGAGAAAAGATGCAAACCAAAACATATTTATGTTGTTCACTTTCAATACATCCACGGATTCACACTGATCCACTATACTCAAAGGAAAAAATAAATAAATAAAGAAACAACTCTCAATACAATGACGTCTCTCTCTCTCTCTCTCTCTCAATAGGTTATATATTACCCCATACGAACTAGAGTTTCCATAAAACTCCATGTGAAATTACGAAATTGCCTTCCGTGAAAGTGCTAGCTGGATGAACAATTCATCTATGATGATCTGGTTTCACAGAGCTTAACACGTTAAAGAATATATGTTTGGCTTGATTATGCGTAGGCTGCATTACTGAATTTGGATTCTCAATTTAAAAGAATTGCATATTGTTGTGGGAAATAAACAATGTGGACTAGTTCCACCATATTCACAATGAAGGATCAGCCCAAAGATAGCTGTTCAGATCGTTTCTTGTCCAACTCAAAAAAACATGTCTAGGGGCTTGTCTTTGTTTTGAGTTAAGATGGTTCTGCCCCTATTCTGATCATTTTCTCCATATTCATTTGAGTTATTGCAATTCAGTCATCTTAACGGGGCAGGGGCTACAGTGGATCCCACGCTGTGGGGCCCACCGTCATGTATGTGCCTTTACATTCACGATGTCAGTCTGTTTTGACAACTCATTTTAGGGCATGGTCTCAAAAAATGAAGCAAATACAAATCTCAGGTGGACCACACCACAGGAAACTGTGGTGATTGACCATTAAAAACTTGTTGTGGGCCACAAGTTTTGGATCAAGCTGATATTCGTGTGGTACCTTCATCCGGGTCTTTGTGACCTTATCAACAGGTTGGATAGCAAATAAACATTTTGGTGGCTCCCAAATTTTTTTAATCGTGGCCACCTAAGATTTGGATGTGCTTCATTTTTAGGATCATGCCCTAAAATGATCTGTCAAAACGAAGGGACGGCATGGATGTAAGGAACATACATCACAGTGGGCCCCACAATCAAGGATCCTCTTACCTTAGTCCGGCAATTGACCGGATCCGCTTCCATCTTAATGGAACCAGAATTGTTTTAGCGGGGATGATATTGAACAATGGTTTCCACTCTATGTTGTATTTTCTTGGATTTTGTGAGGTTGCCTAAAACAAATATGGTATCCTTTTCATATGCACGTTCTCTGCTCAAATTCAGTTTCTACCAAGTACGGATTCTGTTAAACTAAAATTTAGAAAAAAAAAAAGGTCAATCAAAATAAAGTAGATTTTCCATGACTTGAGAGAGAGAGAGGGAGAGAGAGAGAGAGAGAGAGAGGAGGAGAGAGCGAGGGAGAGGAGAGAGAGAGAGAGGAAATCTTAGGAACTAACGTCCAAAACTATTGTAGAAATCGTATGTATTTTTCTCTAATTCAAACTTTATACCAATTTTCAGATTTGGTACCTTATCATCCACGCCTAGATAATTCATTCCAATTTTCCCTCATTAGTCGATGTTTATATAATGTCATAATTGAAGCGTAGAATACACCAAACTGGCATGCAAAATGTTATAAGACCTTTATTTTCCATTGACTTATATTTTCAAAATAGTTTGGTATGAGGCCTCCCATAAAAAAAAGCTACATAACAATATATAAAACCCATCATCTGAAACAAAACACTTCAAAAGAATGCATGCTTACTTAAAATAAATACAGAGAAACTTATTTATATTGACATCTACTATTGCATACATCAATATGCAAAAAATCTATTTCATCCAACTAATTTTAATGCTAGAAAAAATCTAATCTTAAGGAATAGTCGATCCGAGCTCATCAGCAAAAGGTTAAAAAAAATTCTTTCTACAAGAAGACAACAAAGTCTACCAACTAGTAAAAAGGATGCTCTTTAGAAGCATCAAGTATAATACCCAATATGCAATGTGCTTTTAACTCGAGGAAAATATTAAAAATGGAGAATTCAGATCCTCTGTTTGTCACAAACAAAAATTTCATATTTTCTTACATTGTGATTGGCCTATATCATCACTGACGTTGTTAACAATGCAACGTTAAATGCAGCATATGATAAAGTAACCCAATCACATTGCAACAAACAAAAATTTCCTATTCATGGAAAGAAGATATCCAAATTATAGAAGGGATGCTCTTCAAAGCCATTTCAATGTAGACTTCCATGTCGGTGCTCGGCTGCTTGCTAACCTGGCCCAATTCCTATTCCTTTGGAATAGACAATCCAAACTTATTAACAAAAGTTTAGGAGATGGATTGTTCTAGAGAGAGGCCATTGATAGATCACCTAATATGTATGGAGAACAAGTTCTTTTACGTAGGTAAGCCATTGATAGAGCACACGGTGTGTAACGTGCTTTTATTGTGAGGAAGTGACGAAGCCTACAGTGGGTCCACTACTTGGAAACGGATTGGCTACTCCCCTTGCCACCAGCAAATGGTTAGTGGTGGGTGCTTTGTGGGCCCCACTATGATGTATGTGTTTCATCCATGCTGTTAATCTATTTCTCTAGATCATTTTAAGGTATGAGATGAAAAATGAGGTATATCCAATCTCAAGTGGACAACATTACAGGAAACAATGTTGAATGAACATAGACCATTAAAAACTTTTTGGGGGTCATAAAAGTTTTGGATCAATCTGATATTTATTTTTCCCTTCATCTAGGCCTGTATGACCTAATCAACAGATTGGATGTCAAATAAACAGTGGGCCTTAGGAGGATTTTAATTGTGGATATCCAATCACTATTGTTTTCCTGTGGTGTGGTCCACCTGAGATTTATATCCCTCTCATTTTTGGGATCAAGTCATAAAATTATCTTTAAAAATGGATGAACGGCATGGATGAAACAAATACATCATGGTGAGCCCACAGAGCTCCGACCATCAGCCACGGGGCTAGTGGCTGGGCGAGTAGCCAAATAAAAGTGGGGTCTACAATTATTTATTTATTTATACTGCACTCCACCCTTTCTCATGTCACGTGGCCTCTCACGTGACCCACTGATCTGTCGACATCACGAGACGAGATCTGTATCCTGAGTTGTACAAGTCAGCGCAATTGCATGAGAGCTTTTATACTCTGTCAGAGTTGAATAATCATACGTAGCCGTAGGCACAGTGCCTTTGTACACATGACAGACGCATACAACAAACGAAACGGTTCAAATCGGGCGCACTACCATAGATTGTGCAAATCTCCAAAATAAGATAATTAATAAGACGATCCAAACCATCCATACATGGACATTTCGTTGTCGAAACTGATCCATCCTACGGTGTCTGCCTGTCAGAACGGATCATCCATCGCCCGGGATTTATTTATTTATTTTTATTTTTTTGCCTTTTTTCTTTTTTTCTTGGTTTTGCTCGATGAATATCAGGACCCATTTTTAAACGGTTTTTCCTTCTTACAAACATCACGGTGGGCCCACATGAAAACGGATTGGCTACTCCCCTGCCACTGGCCGGTGGCTGGTGATTGGTGCGCTGTGGGCCCACCATGATGTATGTGTTTCATCCATGCCATTCATCCATTTTTAAAGATTATTTTATGACTTGATCCCAAAAATGAGAGGGATATAAATCTCAGGTGGACCACACCACAGGAAAACACTAGTGATTGAAATCCTCCTGAGGCCCACTGTACTGTTTATTTGACATCTAATCTGTTGATTAGGACATACAGAACCAGATAAAGTGGAAAATAAAAAAGAAGCAAAGATCAGCTTAATCCAAAACTTTTATTGCCCTCAAAAAGTTTTTAATGGTCGACATTCATTCAACACTGTTTTCTGTAATGTGGTCCATTTGAGATGGGGGATATAATTCACTTTTTGTCTCATGCCATAAAATGATATAGAAAAATAGATGGACAGAATTTATGAAACACATACATCATGTTGGGGCCCACAGAACACCGACCATCGGGTAGCCAATCCGTTTCGGCCCCACATAGGTTTCAGCGCAGGAACTTGCTGCGAAAGGCTTACGCAGGAAATCCGCGTACCGTAGGATGCGGTTCTGAATTCTGAAAATGGTACAGTGGTCTTGATTCGTTTGCTTATCTGCTCGATCCCTACACAACGTAGCTTCGTAACCTTCCCTGCATTCCTGTATATTCTCTTCTGTTTGTTGCAATGCACACGCATGCAAAGTACATGTACACGAGCATTCAATATCTACCGTACACTGCACGTATAAAGTGGTTAGGGTAATCACCTACAGGCCTCTTTTACTTTTACAGTCTTACCACCAGTACAAGTAAAGGTGGCTATCATTTATCAAATGGACGGTAGGAATGAAACGGTAGAATCTACCTAGATGGACAGTCTGGATCCATTGACTCATCTACAATCGTAACCGTTCATATTATCGGCCTCACAATGGATGCCTAATACTGTTAAGGCCTCACTGATAGGATGATCAGTGGGTCCCACCATGGACTGAAACTGAACGGAAGAGAGCATTTTCTAGTCAGCAATCAAGGCCCTCTAACTAGATGGGGAGAATGGATCAGTTGATTTTTTTTTTTTTTTTTTTTTTTTTTTTTGTGACATTCACAACTGGCTCACCAGATGAATGGTTGTGATCATTGATGGTGGGGCCATGTTCTATCTTAAGTGACACAAGTTATGTTGTGAACTGACAGTGGAGGTGTGCTAACAAGTAGGGGTGTATACGAACCGAGCTAGATCGGTTAGCTTGCTGGATTCGACTTGACTAGAAGAAGCTCGATTCGAATTCGAAGATGAGTTCCAGCTGAGTTGAGCTGATCTTTTTTAGCTTGGAAATGAGTTCGAGTAGGCCCAACTCGACGCGACTCGGATCAAATCGAACTTGGATCGAGCCAGATCGGTGACTCAATTACTTTGCCATATTAATGTTGCTCGTCGACCGTTTGATAAAATGACTCAACCAAATTTAACTGGTGACAAGGAAGATATGTATATGAAACAAATATTATTTTTCTCTTTTTTCTCTTTATTTTTATATTGCTTAAAAGGTGTGAGATAAAACACCCGTAAAACCATTGTCACTGTTTGTAAAATGATGGGATTTTGTAGTTACAGTTCAGGTGCTTGTAGAAATGTCTCAATGGCAAATTTGGCTCGATCTTGGCTAGAACTCGGCCTAAGCCGCTGATTGAACTGAGCCGAGCTGGCCACTCAGGCTTGAGGACCAAGCCAAGATGAGTTCGAGGTGAGGTCAGCCAGTGACCTAGCGAAGTCAAGCTGAGGGCAGCTCGATTCTATTCGATTCGACTAACAAGCTATAAAAAAAAAAAAAAAAAACACAAAAAGAAAAAGTGACAAAAGTTTACTAATTTACAGTGAAAGTACGAGAGATGAATAGAAAACCAAATTAACTTTTATTCTTGTTCTGTTTGGATATACATGAATAGCAAATAGTCTGCTGATGTACTAGATGAGTACTGGTGCGACTAATAGTTCTTTAATCCAGACTGTTGATACAGTGGGCCCCATAGTAGATGGAGATGTCCACAAGCACCTTTTAGATTAAAGACTATCAATCTTTCATCAGTGGCTTACATATGAACGGTTAAGATAAAGGGTACAGTAACGGGTTTGAAGAAAATGCCCCCATGGACGCGGATTGTGTACTACTCGGCCGTTCCCTAGCTAGGAACGGACAGGGCCTCTGAGGGGCCACCATGATGTATGGGTTTTATCCACACCGTCCATCCATTTTTTCATGTCATTTTAGGGTACAGTCCCAAAAATGAAATAGTTAAAAAGCTCAACTGGACCACACCACAGAAGCAGCGGTATAATAAAACCTACCGTTGAGACCTTCCTAGGGTCCACCGTGATGTTTAATCACCACCCAATCTGTTCATAAGTTCACGTAGACTCGGATGAAGGTAAAACACAAATATCAGCTTGATCTAAAACTTCTGTAGCCCCCGTGTGGTGTACTTGAGCTTTGAAAATGCCTTGTTTTTCAACTTGTGTCCTGGAAAAATGGATGGACGGTGTGGATAAAGGCTGATGTTTGTGTTTTCCCTTCATCCATGTCTGTGTCACCCAATCAACCGTTTAGATTGCAGATAAACATTACAATAGACTCTAATTTTTATTTTTTCTTTCATTGGTGGCCGTTCAATCACCACTCTTTACTGGATCTAACTCATTTTTGGGTTGGAAAAATGGATGGACGGCCTGGATGAAACACATAGATGATGGTGGTCCCACAGCACCGAAATCTGGGTACTGTAGTGGTCAGTACCGAACTGCAGGGACCGGAACTTTCAATACCGAAGATTCTGCGAATATCTGGAACACGTCATGAGATGCACTATATCAACAGTCGAGATAAATGGATCGCAGGACCCGATTCTGTGGGTATTGGGCTGTAACGGTACCCTGTAATTTATGGAGGAGCCGTGATTCGTGACAAGTCGACCTGAAGGTACGGTCCTGATGCATCAGAACATGGATGGTGTCCTGATGCACTTTGATTTGTATTCCGTTGACCTGGACCGTTCATTTTAGGGCCTGTTTGATTTTCTAATTACAGTGGTAAATACACGGAATTACCTTATTATTACTTACTTCCACCTGTTTGAAAGTCGCCAGAATTACGTTTCGAAAATCGGGCCATCCAAACGTTGTTATTACTGATTTAAATATGTGGACCACACCATGATATATATGAGTTATCCACACCATCCATCCTTTTAAAAAATACATTTTAAGGCATGAGCCAATAAATGAGGAAAATCAAGAGCTCAAGTGGACCACACCTTAGGAAACAATGATCATTAAAATGTCAATGGTTGAAAGTTGTTTTCTCACTAGGGTCAACAGTGATGTTTATTTGTCATCCAACCCGTTAATAAGGTCACACAGTCATCGATAAAGTGGAAACAAAAATATCAGTTTGATCCAAAACTTCTGGAGTCTTCGAGATGCTTTTAATGGTAGGAGTTCAATTCCCATTGTTTACAGCTGTGTGGTCCACTTGATCTTTGGATCTGCCTCTTTCTTTGGCTCATGCCCTAAAATGAGTTGGCTAAAGGGATGGACGGTGTGGATAATACACAAACATCTGTAAGGAAACTATTACAGATGGGGAATTGCCTGTGCCCCTGGCCACAGGAAGTTCCTTTGGTCGGAAGCGACTTGGGGCCCACAGAGACACCCGTGATAAATCCATTCTGTCCATTAGTTTCTCAACCTCCCAATAGTACAGGAATCCAAAAATCAGCCAGATTCAAATCTCATGTGGGCCACACGACAGGAAAAAGTGAGAATGGAAATGTAAACCGTTGAAAACTTCCTGAACCCCACCATGATGCTTATATGCCAAGCAAACCGTTCATAATGTTATTAATAGTGGGATGAAATATGGGTATAAATATTATCATGATTCAAAACTTCTATGGCCCACACCAAGTTTCGTATGGTAGCCGTTCAATCTAGGCTGTTTCATGTCGTGTGGCCCACATGAGTTTTGAATTTGATTGATTTTTGTGGTTCTGTCCTACTGTGAGGTTGAGAAACTAATGGACAGAGTAGGGATTTCTCACGGGTATCCTGTGGCAGGGGGCACACACCGGATTTTCAGGGACGCGGATTGCGTACCGAGTAACTCAGTAAGCTATAGCGTACTGCGTAAGCTCTGTGGGGCCCACAGCTATGTATGTATAATATCCACGCCGTCCATACGTTTTATCAGATTATTTTATGGTTATGTTAATAAAAACAACCATATCCATAGCTCAAGTGGACCACACCAAAGGAAATAGTCGGGATAATGACGTTCCACCATTGAAACCTTCCTGCGACCCACAATATTGTTTATTTGTCATCCAACCTGATCATAAGGTCTCGCAGACAAGGATGAAGGGAAAATATAAATATCAGCGTGACTCAAACCTTCTGTCGCCTAAGAAGTTTTCAATGGTGGGTGTTTAATTACCACTATTTCTTTTGATGTTGTCCACTTTAGTTTTGAATATGCTTTAATTTTGTGCTCATGCCATAAAATAAGAGGGTAAGACGAATGGACAGCGTGGATAAGAGACATACATTACGGTGGACCCCACAGAGTTTACTCAGTTGGTGGGATCTTCAGCCGGGCGATTGCCGTGCCTTTTCTTTAACTGCAAACGGTTATGCCTCCGATCAAAGGGTTGGAAATTTCTGATCTTGGAAAATTTTGTTAAATCCACCATCCATTCTAGGGTCTATCAGATGTACGGTCTGGATCATCTGACATTGTCTGTACAAACTATTTACGTTGTGATGCATCGGATTTGGTATTCCCTGGGAGTGGATTGGCTGGTGTACCACACACCACCTACCTGGCAGGTGTGGGAACGTGTCGTGCAAAGACCAGCTCTGACGCTCCTCAGATTTGTACAAACGGTTCAAAGGAGATCAAAGTTACATGGGCCTCAATGATGTATTTTTTTAATATCCACCCCGTTGATCATCCATTTGGCAAGATAATTTTAAAACATGATACCAAAAATGAGTCTGATCAAAATCTCAAGGGGACCACACCATAAATAGCAGTGGGACAATAATTTTGATACTTAAAACATTCATAGGGCCCACCGTACCATTTATTTTCCATCTAATCTATTCATAAGGTCACACAGACGTAGAGGAAAACAAATATCATATTATCCAATACTTCTGTGATCCAAAAGGATTTTGTAACGCTCCGAAAATCGGCACTCGAGTACATAAACTCCGATTCCAAATCTCAGGTGTTAACCAAATGAAAATACATATGTGACCTCATTCAAATTCAAATTCATTTCACACACGAGCAATTAGAGTAGCGCAATTAAAATTAACGAATCAAATAATAGGTAAAGATAATAAAAATTAATGAATATAGGGCTAACAATCATGACACAATTAAAAGTGGTATTCGACCAAATAAGGATTATACAAACCACAATATATATATCCAAGACGATTAAAATATAAAGTTTTTAGCTTTTGCCATATCCTCCAAAACATCACTATAGTGGCACAAGCCGATCTATGCCTACCCGTCTGAGGTCTTGGTAGTACTCGCATCAATAATATTGTCTAGTTGGTGTTTTAAAACACCGTCCTAGGTGGGAGTGAGTAGCTAACTCAGTGGTTCTATTAACTCTAAATTACACATGTTATCAACTCAATCAACACAGTTAATTATAAACAAGACATCAATCATTTCATAAATACTCTTATTAAATACATGAATGAGGTTATGGAATGACGCATGCGCCTTATAATCTAATACTCCCTCACAAGCGACTTCAATGTCTATTTCACAAATGTAAACACTCCATCACAAGTAACTTCAACGCCAAATCGCAACATATCCTAAAGTGTGCATAATTAGCCAAATGATTATTAATTCCAATTCATACAGCAAATTGGCGAAGCCAGGATACCAACCTTATATCACGAGTCCTTATCTGGATCACATGGATGGTTGCGGCACGTGGCAGCTCCTCGCCAGTGTCCCTTAATCTAAATTTAGATATCACACGTTTATCTCAATAATTAACAATTTCAAAGGTACAACATGATACCCAATGGTATAAGGATCAACTCGGTATGAGTCGTCATCCAAACACCAAATATAATCACTCACTTTCAAGGTGCATGCTTGTCATATAAAACTAAATTACCACAAAGAAAATGACTCATCACCCAATTCCATTCACGCCCAGGTCATTCAAATGATACTCTAGCACGGAACCATCGACCGGGTAATTTGACGAGGGTTATTCGAACGATGATCTATCACCTCCATTAGTGCTCGCTAGTCACTACAGGAAGGCTCGTCACCCCAGCATTGGCCGACAGCTTGGACACGGTGTCTCATACCATCATGCTCGATTCATGAGTCTTAGTGAGATTGTATCCCACTAACGGTTATGAAGGGATTCATCCATTGGGAACGGAGTATCTTAGATTCAATTTGGTCATGTCACACGTTGTGAACATACATGATCAGTCGGCTAGTGGACTAACTTGATTGACCCGGGAGAACCCCAACGCAACCAGCATTGGGTGTAAGCATCCCGTGTATTTCAACTACTGTCGATCGTCCGTGTTTAACCTGGGTCGATCGAATAAGCCTAGTGTGGCCACCCTAACTGGGCCACCTCTTTTATTTTGGCGATTAGCCAATTGACCCAACATCGTAAAAATCACAAGTATCGTTATGGACTAAGCACTACTTCACGTAATTATAGCATAAGTTATACTATACAACCATTTAGGTATTTCATCAAACATGTGAGAATAATAGAAGCAACAAACTTAGGCATTTTATCAAACATGTAAGCATCAATGAAACACTACATCTACTTAGGCATTTTATCAAATATTTGGGCATCAACAAAATAACACATTTAATCGAGCATTCAATCAAACATATGAGTATCCATAAAACAACACATTCAATCACCTAGACATTTTATCAAACATGTGAGCATTCATATCCAACCAATAACTGTAACGTCCTGGATTTTTGCTATTTTGGATTTCTAAAAATCCTTGAAAATTCTCATTATGATTAACTTATGTTGTCACTTACTAACCGTTAATACTCGATGTTAGCTTATATACGGGTGGTACTAATAAAAAACTACACAAATCTGACCAATCAACCATAGGAAGCAAACGAATCAGCCTGGTTACTTAAACATCGAGCTTAGCCTCGTGATTTGTTCACATAGGACCCAAATCTAGCCGACCTGTCACTAACTAATCAAAACTACTACAAGTAGATTAAAGATCTACCCAAAGACGAGACAACTAAGGGTCAGATCATAATTGATAAACCAAAGTAACCCAATTACCCTTTTAGCGTAAAAACCAACGATTTAGGGTTATTAAGACCGAATCGCCGTTTTCGCTAATTATAAATAGGTCACACTATGAATATAGTTAATATAAATCCTAGTAATTGCGCACAAGAAATCTTGATACCTAATTCATTCCAGAAATGCTCCGATTTTTCAAACAAGCTCTTGACCGCTCGTTAGTGGGCCACTAGTTTCGAAACTATAGAATAATGTCAGCCTTGCTGGGCTTGCCGTCCCTCACGGGTGGAGAATCAAGATAGTACCCAGAACTGCATAACTTGGGCCAGAGGCCGAGTGCTTGAAATGCGCAAATACCCTAGGCCGAAGCCTGAAACTTAAGTGAAATAGACTTTCCGCTCTTTCACCAAGTTGTGGCCTTCCGACCATTAGATCGCAACCAAACTCGAGGTATAAGTTAAGGGTATTTTCCTGCTCATATCCGTATAACCGCGGCCTCGATCGACTATCAGTGATCGTTGAATAGACTTCTAATCACATCTATCGATCAGCGCTTCTAAATGGCAGGCAGATCGTATCCATACGTAGATCATCATTAGGGCTAAATATCCTATGGTGTATATCGGCATGTACACCCCATAATGGGCCCTAGAGCTTAGAAAAACCCTCCTATAGGGCTAGTATAGTAAAAACTCAGCCCTTGGGGCCATTTACACCAAATTTGACACTATATAAGGGCTTCATTTGGGCACCCCCTCCTCCTATACGAATTTCAACAAGAGAAAAAGAAAGAAGAAAGAGGAGAAAAGAGGAGAAAGAGAAAGGGAGAGCTTGGAAGTATGAGGGTTTGTGCACCTTCATCCTCTCATCTCCTCTATAACAACATTGTCCTTTATCGATGTCGATTCGGCGACGATTGAAGGTAAGTTTTGAGTTATGTTTGTAGGTTTAGGTCTTGTGTTTAATTCATTCTAATTCTTACAAGCTTGCATGCTTACTTAGGTTGTCGACGATCTTTCCCCAACGCCTAAACCTTATGAACACTGTGAATTGGGCGAAACATCACAAGGTGCAGATCATTATGCCTAGGTTTCTATCTATCGACCCTTGAGGGTCTCAGTTAATGATTAGATGTTTGTAGATGAATTTATGCATGCTAGTATGTTAACATTTTAATTTTTACTATAATATATGCTATTGTTTGGATATGGATGCTCACATGTTCGATGAAATGTCTGAGTGGTGGAATATCTTGCTTTGTCGATGTTCACATGCTTGATTTAATGCTTAGGTGGTTGTATTACTTTATGTGTGTTCGTATGCTTGATTTAATGCTTTAGTCGAACGTAGTAAACTATGGATTCTCACATGTTTGATGAAATACCTAAGTAATTGTGTAGTGAAACTTATGTTATAATTATGTGATATAGTGTTAGTCCATAACGATACTTAGGATTGTTACGATGGTGGGTCAGTTGGCTAATTGCCTGGACTAAAAGGGAGGCCCAAGTTAGGGCAGCCATCCTAGGCTTGTTCGATCAACCCAGGTTGAATACGGACAACCGACAGGAGCTGGACTACACAGGCTGCTTGCACCAATGCCAGTTGTGTGGTGGTTCTCCCAGGCCAATCAAATTAGCCCACTAGCTGACTAATCATGTATGTTCACAATGTATGACACGAATAAATGGAACCTAGGATACTCCATTCTCAATGGATGTGTCCATTCATAACCATTAGTGCGATACGATCCTAGTAAGACTCATGAGCCAGGCATGGTGGTATGGGACACCGTGTCCGAGCTATTGGCCTATGCTGGGGTGACGAACCTCCCCACAGTGACCAGTGAGCACTAATGGAGGTGATAGGCCATTGTTCGAACGACCCCCGTCAAATTACCCGGCCGATAGTTGCGTGCTAGAATACCGCTCGAACGACACGGGTGTAAATGAAATTGGGTGACGAGCCATTTCCTTATGGTAATTTGGTTTTATATAATAAGCCCGCACCTCTGTAACTCCCCAACCACTGTTCATTTGGGCTGTGGTCCGAGCGTAGGTTGGGGTGAGCCGTCTGATACGGATCCCCTTCGAAATAGCGCTCCAGTCGGTCGGGGCAGCGTGTTGTGGGTTGTTACAACCTTGGAATTGAGTGATCATATTCGGTTTGGGTGACGACCCATACCGGGTTGATCCTCATACATTTAGGTATCATACTGTACCCTTGGAATTGTTGATTTATGAAATAAACGGGCGACACCTAAATTTGGATCAAGGGATACTGGTAAGGAGTCGATATGTGCAGCAACGAGTCACGTGATCCAGAATAGGACTCGTGATATAACGTCGGTATCCTAGCTTTGCCAATATGTTGAATGAATTGAACTTAATAATTACTCGGCTAACATGATCATTCATCGCATCGCATTAGATTAGAATGTGGCGAAACAGACGTTGAAGTCGCATATTTGAAGGAGTGTTGTCATTTGCGAACAAGGTGGTCGGAGTCGCGTGTGAGGGAGTGTTGTTTGGAAATGGCATGCATCATGTCATCTCTTCATATGCACATTTAACAAGAATATTTAGGAATCGTTTGATTTCTTGTTTATCATTAACTGCACTGATTGTGTTGATAGCATGCGTAACTTAGAATTAATGGAACCACTGAGTTATCTACTCACTCCCACCTGGGACAGTGTTTTAAAACACCAACCAGGCGTATCATTGATGCAGGTATTAGTGAGACTTCAGACAAGTAGACTTATATCGGGTTGTGCCAACGCTGTTATGTTTTGGAGAATCGGGTGTAAACTAAAGGCTTTACACTTTAACCGTCTTAGGTATGTATATTGTGAATTGTGGTTTGTATAATATCATTTTGAGCGATCATCACAATTGAAACATGTGCATTCTTGAGAGAGACAGAGGAGAGAAGAGGGGGAAGAAGTGTGGGAGAGGGTTAATTGGAGGATTCCCCCATCCTTGCTAGCCGTCAACATAGCCGCGACTGCACCGCATCATCAGAGTCACCCCGACGACCATTGGAGGTAATTAATGAAACCACTTTTTGATGTTTAAGTCTTGAAGGCTGAATGCATGAATCCTTATAAGCGAATTGCAATGATATAGGGCATCGGTGAACCATCCCACGGAGTCCTAACGCTAGGAACGAGTCCGAATTTGACAAATCAACCCAATGTGTAGATTATTATCCCTAGGTTACTTTTTATCGATCCTTGAGAGTTCCAGTTAATGATATTTTATGGTGACTGTTTTATTGATCGTTAGCATATCCATATTTTCAGTTTGATTGCAACATGTGTGGTTAGTCGTTTATTGATGTTCACATGTTTGATAAAATGTCTAAGTGATTGAATGTGTTGATCTATTGACGCTCACATGCTTTGATGAAATACCTAGGTAGATGTGTGGTTTTATTAATGCGTACATGTTTGATAAAAAGGTCTAAGTAGATGTGTGGTTCTATCGATGCTCACGTGTTTGATAAAATACCTAAGTGGTTGTGTTGTGCTATTGATGCTCAAATATTTTATGAAGTGCCTAAGTGGTTATGTTGTTAAATATATGCGATGTCGACATGACGAATTGTTAGGCTGTAGTGATGCTTGGGTTACAATGTTGGGAAAGTCGGCTAACTGCCTAAACTAAGGGGTGACCTGAGTTAAGTTGGCCACCCTCGGCTTGTTCGATCGACCCCGTGTCGAACACGAAAAACCGACAATAGTTGGACAACATGGGATGCTTGCACCTAATGCCGGTTGTACCGGAGTTTCCCAAATCAATCGAATTAGCCTAATAGTCGACTGACCATGTGTGTTCACAATGTATGACAAACGACAAATAGAATCTAAGATACACCGTTCCTAGTGGATGAATCCATTCATAACCGTTAGTGCGATATGATCTGACTAAGACTCATGAGTCGGGCATAGTGGTATGTGACACCGTATCCGAGCTATCGGTCTAGGCTGGGGTGATGAGCCTCCTCGTAGTGACCAGTGAGCACTGATGGAGGTGAAAGATTGTTGTTCGAACGACCCCCATCAAATTACCTGACCGATGGTTTCGTGCCAGAGTACCGTTCGAATGACCCGGGTATGAATGAATTGGTTGACGAGTCATTTCTTTGTGGTGATTTAGTTTTATGTGACAAGACTGCACCTCGGAATTGAGTGATCATACTCGGTTTGAGTGACGACCCATTCCGGGTTGATCCTCATACCATTGAGTATCATGTTGTACCTTTGGAATTGTTGATTTGTGAGATGAACGAGTGATACCTAAATTTGGATCAAGGGACACTGGTGAGGAGCTGCTACGTGCTGTAACGAGCCACGTGATCTGGATAAGGAGTAGTGATATAATGACGCCCCGAATTTCAAGGGTTAAGCAAAGCTCCACTCCCGAGATTCCGAACATCACTTACGCTTTGCATAAGTCGATTTCCTCGATTACCTCTATAGTAAGCATTTGAGCATGCTTAGAATCATACTAAACAGTGTAGCATACTCCAGATTTAATGTGCTTGAAGTAAATGTGTAAATCAAAACATATATATAGTGTGATTTCTTTCACAGTATGGGTCCGTAGTTGGGTTCAACATACAATTTCAAAAATGACAAAAAAAAGTAGAAATGCGACGTCCAGCTAAGCCCATGTGCCCGACACTCCCTGTTGGGAAGTGCACGGCCTACATCGGTCCGTCTCATAGCTGGAAGTAAGACAACTCCTCCTCATTCATGAATGTCTGCTCCAGCGCATCGGCCTCGATGGTCCCTGCATTTATATCAGTGCCTGGTTGGTGTTTTAAAACACCGTCCCGAAGTGGGAGTGAGTGATCAAATCAGTGGTTCCATAAAGTATGAGTTACACATGTAATCAAGTCTAATGGTACAAGAATGATAAAGCAATATAAATGAACACTTCCTAATTACCCTTATTAATGCAAATAATGGTATTTATGAAATGATGCATACATTCACCATCCAACACTCCCTCAACACGCGACTTTGACCACCTGGTTCGCAAATGACAACACTTACTCAACACGAGACTTCAATGCATGTTTCACCACATTCTATACTAATGCGATGCGGTGAATGATTATGTTAGCCGAGTGATTAATTATGCCTATTCATCAAGCAGTTTGGGGAAGCTAGGATACCTCCATTTTATTCATCGGTCACAATTGAATTACTAGACGTGGGATGACCACAATGGTCTTATGCCGGTAATCCCTGATCCGTCTGGGTTCGTCACTTCCAGCTGAATACATACGAAAGACAAGTTGTAAAAGTAATACCCACAATCACTACGGGGAGGCTCGTCACCCCAACATAGGTCGACAGTACGGACATGGTGTCTCATACCACCATGTCCGGCTCACGAGTCTTGAGGATTGTGATGCTAACAATTAATGGTAGACCTTTGAAAATGGTAAGGGGGTGTCCCAGATTCAAACAGTTGTGTTCGTACATGGTGAACATAATAAGGTTAGCCGGTTATTTAGATAATTTTGATTGGTACGAACGATCACTAGCGTAATCAACATGCAGTGCGTAAGCACCCTGCATGGCCTAGCCACTGTCGGTGGTCAGTGTTCGACCCGAATCGATCAAACTTGCCCAAGATGGCCAACATAATTTGGTCACGCAAATGCAGGAATTTATCAGCTACCTGGACAACTCTCGTAGTCCTATTTCTATTTAAATCATATCAACTAGCATTTGCAACATAGGAGTTGACATTTGATAATCAAGTTTTAGCAAACTATTCATTTAGGCATTTTATCGAACATATAAGCATCGTTATACTACTACTTGCAATTTATTGGACAAAAATCGAAATACTTCTAAGTCATCATGCACATACTACATCAACAATCATAAATCATTAACTGGAATGGTAGCATTGATAAATCGCAACCTAAGTACTTATAGTCTGCACATATCGGTAGCACGTCCAACTCGGACTCGCTCCTAGGAGTATGTTTCCAAGGAAGAATCGTCGGTCGCCTATACAAGTACATGGGTTCATTAGGGTTGGCAAAGATCCATTTGGAGACCTATATCTACAAAGAGGTTTGTAGTTTTAACCTAGGTCATCGCCGAAGAAGTTCTGACAGTGGGAGTGGTGATAGTTAGGCTTGTGAGTCAAACGGAAGAGGGTCACCCTTCGTAGTAAGCACTCCTTCAATCTCTCTCTTCCTCATCTCTCTCATTTCTCTTCTCTTTCTCACTTAGGGCTCTCAATTTCAGATTGGGAGGAAATTGGGTGATTTGCAAGCTATTTATAGTTCCAGATGGTGTACAAATGGCCCTAGGGCCACTCTATTTGATACTTATACCCTATGAGCGGTCATTTCTAACTAATGGGCTCCCTAGGAGGGTCCGCAGGCTCATCTATACAATGTGGTAGGTTCCCCACCAATGGATCAATGCTAGGACACAGTTTCGGTATGATTGGATATGCAGATCGGCCGTGTGAAGTCTGTGTCAGATCAACGGTCGGTAATGTTCAATCGGGGCCACGGTTATACGAATGTGTGCGGAGAATTATCCTTACCCTACGTGTGAAGTTTGGTCATAAACTAATGGTCTGAAACTCTCAACCTTGCTCAAGAGTGGACGACCCAATTCACTTAAGTTTTAGCTTATTCTTTTAGGGTATTTGTACTTCTCATGCACCCGCCCTTCGGATCAAGTTGAGCGGTTTTGGACACCATCCAGGTTCGACTTACACGATGGACGTCGAGCATAATAAGACAGATATTATTATATAGTTTCAGAACTAGTGGCCCACTAACGAACGGTCTAGAGCTCGTTTGGATTATCAAGGCATTTCTGGAATGAATTAGGTAGTAAGATTTCTTGTGCGCAATGATTATGATTTATATTAACTATGTTCGTAGTGTGGCCTATTCACAATTAGTGAAAATAGCGATCCAATCATAATCACTCTAAACTGTTGGTTCGTAGGCTACATGGATAATTAGGTCACTTTGGTTTGTTAATTACGATCTGACCCCTAGTTGTCTCGGCTTTGGGTAGATCTTTAATTTAGTTGTGATCATTTTGATTGGTCAGTGATAGGTCAGTTATATTTGGGCCACATGTGAACAAATCACGAGGCTATACTTGATGCTTAAGTGATCGGGCAGATTCGTTGCCTTTCTATGGTTGATTAATTAAATTTGTACGGTTCTTTATTGGTACCGTCCACGTATAGGCTCACTACGAGTATTAAGGGTCGGTTAGTGACAACGCGAGCTAATTATAATAAAAAATTTTTAAGGGTTTTTGGAAATACAAAACGGTGAAAATCTAGGACGTTACATATAACGTCGGTATCTCAGCTTCGCCAATATGTTAGATGAATGAAACTTAATAACTACTCGGCTAACATATGCATTTACCGTATTGCATTAGATAAGATATTGCGATTTGATGTTCGAGTTGCTTGTGAGGGAGTGTTGACATTTTTTAAATAGGCGTTGAAGTCGCTTGTGAGGGAGTATTGGATTGTAAGGCACATGCGTCATTTCATAATTTCATTCGTGCATTTAACAAGAGTATTAGAAATTATTTGATTTCTTATTTTTTTTCATTAACTACGCTGATTGAGTCGATAGCATGTGTAACATATAATTAATGGAACCACTGAGTTATCTACTCACTCCTAATTAGGACAGTGTTTTAAAACACTAATCAGGCATATAATTGATACAGGTACTAGTGAAATCTCAGACGGGTAGACTTAGATCGGTTTGTGCCACCACCTTTATGTTCTGGAAGATTGAGCGTAAACTGAAAATTTTACATTTTAACCATCTTGGGTACGTATATTGTGGCTCGTACAATCCTCATTTGGGCGGACACTACTTTTCAATTGTACTTTGACTGTTTACCCTATATTTATTAGTTTTTGTTATCTCTACCTTATTTTGGTTCCGCTAAGCTAAATTGCGCAGATCTGATTATTCGTGTACAGACATAATGTGAATTAGAATGAGGATACATGTACATTTTATTAAGTTAACACTTGGGAACTCGGAACCGGAGTCTATGTACTCGGGTGTCGGTTTTTGGGGCGGTACATAAGGTCACAAAAACATGGATGAAAGGATCACACAGATCAATTTGATCTATATATATATTACCGATATGAAGTTTTAAATTATTAAGCACCGCTCTTTCCTTTGGTGTGGTCCACCTGAGATTTGTATCCGCTTCATTTTTAGGATCATGCCGTAAAAGGATCTATCAAAAACGGATGGATGACGTGGATTTAAGGCACATACATCAAGGTGGGCTCTGCATTTAAAGATCCACCTAAGCCCCTTCCATGACATTGCTACTAAGGAAGACCATAGCAGATTAGGTGAGACCCTGGCCTCACCCAAGACGGTGCGACCCTTAATGTATGTATTATGTATCCATGCTGTTCATCCGTTTTTTCAGATCATTTTAGAGCATAATCCAAATCCTTTATAGCATAATCCAAAAAATGCAGTAGATCCAAGTATCAGGTGGACCATACCACAAGAGACAATTGACTGTCCTACCATTAAAAAAAATTCTTAGGGCATATCTTAATATTTCCATAGGTTTATTTACTATCCAATCTATTGCTAAGGTTACATAAGCCCCATGAAGGGAAAAAACAAATATCAGCCTGATACAAAACTTTTGTAGCCCATTAATGGTCAATCACCACTGTTTCTTATGGTATGTACCGCCTAATAATTGGATCTAATTCATTTTTGGAATAATATCCTAAAATAATCTGAAAAAACGGATGGACGGTGTGGATATATAACACATACATCAAGGTGAGCCCACGGTAACCCATGATAAGGGCTGGGTGAGACCGGGTCTCACCTAATCCGCAGGGAGCCGCATCTCGGAGCGGATTAGGTGTTACCCCGGTACCCTAACCGTGTGGGGCTCACTTGATGAATTTTATTTATATCCACACTGTCCATCATTTTCCCATATCATTATAAGACATAATCTCATAACTTAAGCAGATCTAAATCGCAGGTGGACACTGATTCATTGAAAACAGAGATGAATGGCCATTAAAATCTTTTTGTGGGCCACTAAGTTTTGGATCAATCTGATCTTTATGTTTTCCCTTCATCCAGGTCTGGTTGACCTTATCAACGGATTGGATGAAAAAAAAAAAAAAAAACATTAAGGTGGGCATTACTGTACGTAGGCCCTGAGAAGTTTTTAATGGTGGTCGTTCAATAACCACTGTTTCCTGTGGTGTGGTCCACCTGAAATTTGGACCTACTTAATATTTGGAAACACGTACTGAAATAGGCTGGAAAAACAGATAAACGGTGTGGATATACAACACATCATTAGGGTGGGCCCCACAGTAAGGGTAACACATAACCACTCCCATCACATCCAAGGCCGTATCACCAATCTATGGGCTCCACCTGAAAAGAATCTTGCCAGCAGCTAAACGCTAGTGACAAATCCTCTTGTCCAGAATTTCTTGGTTCAGACATTTCCCAGAATATTTTCAAACTGTCCAGGGTTTTTAACTGGATGTTATTGGAAGATCTGTTGCTAATGATAAATAGTAATTATAATTATTGTTTAAAATTTAAAAAATATATATTCTCACAATAGATATACAAATAATCTTGCAATTAAAATAATAAATAATTATTATAAATTAATAAATAATTATAGAGTTTTAATATGATGATTATATAATGAATTAGTAAAAAAAATAAATAATTTTGGTATTAACATTATGATAATTTCATGATAAGTTGGTGAAAAATTTCAAACTACTAATTATTTGAAACTCTCCTAATAAATTGCGATAACATCATTTAATGGATTTTTCACCCTTTTGTCCATTTTCTTTTCTTTCTTTCTTTCTTGTTTTGTTTTGTCTTTTTTTTTTTTTTTTTTTTTTTTTTTTTTTTTTTTTAAATTTTATTTTAATTGCAATACAATCAAATAAGAATGTACCATTTTATTAAGTTGGTCGTGTTTGGTTGCCACTTAAAATGAAATTAATCTCATTTTAGTTAACACTAATTATTTATTAAAGATCAAAGTCATTGTACATGTGGGGCCCACTTTTTATTTGTGGGCAAACTCCTCCATAAGATAATTACAACGTTACCAATAATTCTATTGTTATAATTATGATTATAACCTATATATGACATCTTACAATGCATTATTATTGATGACTAAAAGGTGATGAACACATTTTGAAGTGACAACCAAATCGGATAGCAGGTATTTATGAGATCTGATCACTTATAGGCTGTCTATGTGGCTACTGCGATGCAATGCATTTGGCTAAAAAATCGTTAAGAATCTATTTGAATGGTTGTAATTATAGATAGTCAAATGTAAATAAATAATAATTATTTACTTTTGTATTTTTGGAATAGATACAACATCTGAAATGAGTCTTGGAATATGTCACGTTGGGTACCATGTTACTTGGCAAAATTTTGTAGGCCCCATGATGTATGTGTTTCATTCAAGCCATCTATTCATTCTGTCAGATCATTTTGAGGCCTATTTTGACAAATACTAAGGTAAGACATGATTTTAATAATAATAAAAAAAAAATTCTTAATTTTCTATAAAGGATTGATGATATGATGAGTGTATGCGCAGCACGCCAACAACGCAGTGAGCCTAGATCCAATCTAAGGCCTCACCTACAAACGATAGACAAGAAGAAATATAAACTAGAAATAGATCAAAGCAATCCAAAACAAACCACAAGACAAGATATATGTGCAAAAGTCCCAAACTAGGGTAAAAAACCACGGATGCAAAATTCCACTATGAAGAAAAACGAAGATTACAAGGCAATATACTAACCTCTCCCTTGGAAGTACAGAGAAAATCCTTTGCCCACACCTCAGAATAATTTCCTAAAATTCACCTTAACCTAGAATAGCCCTAGGGACCCCAATTTGTAGTTTTGGCAACTTCCCTTTCCGCATCCCAGTTGCGAAAGGACTTGCGACACGAAATCCGCGAAACTCCTTTCGCATCCCAGTTGCGAAAGGACTTGCGACACGAAATCCGCGAAACTCCTTTCGCATCCCAGTTGCGAAAGGACTTGTGACACGAAATCCGTGCAACCTCGACTCGTCGTGGGCGGCCTCAGATGTGGCTCCACTTCTCAACAATCTCCCACTTGGAGACACATCTCCATAAACCTTTGTCTTCTTCATCCAGAGTGCACCACATCCCCGTCTTCAAGCCTGAAGACCAATCAAAGCTGAACAGAGCTTCAGCTTCTCCCTTGTGACCGCCTTGGTCAGCATATCTGCAGGATTCTCACTTGTATGAATCTTCTCCAGAGCAATCGATCCATCTTCCAGTAACGAACGTATAAAGTGATATCTGATGGCAATATGCTTGGTCCTTGAATGAAAGGCTGAATTCTTAGCCAAGTGTATTGCACTCTGACTGTCACTGTACAGCTTGTAATCTGCTTGCTTCTTACCCAACTCTTCCATAAAACCTTGCATCCACACCATCTCCTTGCATGCTTCTGTAGTCGCAACATATTCTGCTTCTGTCGTACTGATAAATACTATCTTTTGTAACTGAGAGACCCAACTGACTGCAGCACTACCCAGAGTAAAAACATAACCGTAGTGCTTCTTCTGCTGTCGATATCTCCTGCCAAATCTGAATCCACGTAGCCTTGTAGCTTGATTTTCGATCCACCATAACACAGCCCTACGTCCTTAGTACCTACCAAGTACCTAAGGATCCACTTCACAGCTTCCCAATGTTCCTTCCCGGGGTTGTTCATGAACCTGCTAACAACTCCCACTGCTTGAGCAATGTCTGGCCTCGTGCTCACCATAGCATACATGAGACTCCCAATAGCTGACGCGTATGGGACTTTAGCCATGTAGTCCTGTTCCTCCTGCGTCTTTGCACCTTGCTCCTTAGATAGCTTGAAGTGGTTGGCTAATGGAGTGCTAACCGGCTTAGCACCTCCCATATTGAATCGATCAAGTACCTTGGCTATGTACTCTGCCTGTGACAAAACTAATTTCTTGTTTTCCCTGTCACGCTTTATCCTCATGCCTAGGATTTGTTTGCAGCTCCTAAATCCTTCATGGCAAATTCTCTAGACAATTGTCTTTTGAGATCTAAGATGTCCTCCATGCTTGAGCCAGCCACATGCATATCATCAACGTACAGAAAAAGGATGATGTATGACGTATCAAACTTCTTCAAGTAACAACAGTGGTCTGCATAACATCTCCTAAAACCGTTTCCCGACATGAAACTATCGAACTTCTTGTACCACTGCCTCGGGGCCTGCTTCAGGCCATATAGACTCTTCTTCAGTCTGCACACCTTGTTCTCATTACCTGGTGCCACGTATCCTGTCGGCTGATGCATATATATCTCTTCTTCAAGGTCCCCATGAAGAAAGGCTGTCATAACATCTAGCTGTTCTAGATGTAAGTCCTCTGAAGCCACTATACTTAAGACCATGCGAATCGTAGACATTTTCACTACAAGTGAAAATATTTCAGTGAAATCGATACCTGCCTTTTGTTGAAACCCTTTCACAACCAATCTGGCCTTGTACCGTTTCGAACCATCGTGCTCCTCCTTTAGTCTGTAAACCCACTTGTTATGAAGAGCTTTCTTACCCTTGGGTAGAGTGACTAGCTCCCATGTATGATTAGACTCAAGAGAGTCCATCTCATCATCCATGGCCTGCTCCCACTTAACCCGTATATCTGACTGTAACGCCTCTTCAAAACACTCTGGCTCACCATTATCTATCAGTAGTAGATAATGTAAGGAGGGTGAGTATCGGACCGTGGGTCTCCTCTCCCGAGTAGACCTCCTCACAACTGGTGTATGCGGCTCTGCCTCATCCTGTGGCACTGTAACACCCATGTCTGGTAACTCTTCCAACTCTACGAATTCCTTTTTCTCGGCCTTATTTTCCTGCACACTGTTCTTATGCATCACTTTTTCATTAAAGACTACGTCCTTGCTTCTGATGATTTTTCTGTTTTCTGCATCCCAGAACCTGTAGCCAAAATCATGTTGCCCATAGCTTATAAACGTGCACCTCCTGGACTTCGCATCCAGCTTGTTTCTGTGCTCTGCATCAATGTGAACATATGAAGTGCAACCGAACACTTTGAGATGTGCAAGGTTCACTTCTTTCCCAGTCCACGCTTCTTCTGGTAGCCCACCATCCAATGGTGCTGAGGGACTTCTATTGATGAGATATGCGGCAGTATTCACAACATCTGCCCAAAAGGTCTTGGGCAACCCTGCATGTAATCTCATGCTCCTGGCGCGCTCAAGGATGGTCCTGTTAATGCGCTCAGCCACACCATTCTGCTGTGGCGTCCCTGGAATCATTTTCTGATGTTTGATTCCATTTGCTGCACAATACTCCTCAAACCTCTTATCACAATACTCTCCCCCATTGTCAGATCTGAGACACTTTACTGTTTTACCTGTCTCATTTTCTACCATAACTTTTCACTTCTTAAATACATCAAATACATCAAATTTATGTTTTAAGAAGTAGACCCATAGTTTTCTACTAGCATCATCAATAAAGGTAACAAAATAACGTGAGCTACCAAGAGATAACACCTGTGTCGGTCTCCACACATCAGTGTGTACAAGCTCCAACAGATGTGTCTTTGGAGTGCGTCCCGTCTTCTTGAAGCTTACCCTCTTCTGCTTGCCATACACGCAGTCCTCGCAGAATTCCAAGTCAATAGACTTCAGCCCTGGTAGCTTCCCTTTTGACAATAGCACTTTCATCCCTTTCTCACTCATATGTCCCAGCCTCTGATGTCATAACTGCCCATTCACTCCAGTTGATGCGACTGCGAGTGAACTATACGATCCTGAAATCACGTACAAAGTACCTTCCTTTTTGCCTCAAGATATTACCAAGGCACCTTTTGTGATCTTCCAGGAGTCACTGGTGAATGTCGTCACATAACCGGTATCAGCCAACTGTCCCACTGAGATCAGATTACGTTTCAAACTCGGTACATGTCTGACATCCTTCAATTTCAAGACCGTTCCGTCTTTCTGATTTACATGAACATCTCCCTTTCTAACAATATTGCACGGCTCATCATCACCCAGGTAGACTCTCCCAAAGTCACCTGACACATAATCACGCAGAACTTCCTTACATGAAGTAGCATGAAACGAAGCACCCGAGTCTATAACTCAAGACTCATTCATCGCATCAAGAGACAAGATCAACGCCTCTGTGTCGCTCTCCTCAGACAAATTCACTGAATCTTTCCCACCTTGAGAGCTTCCTTCTTATTTCTTGAGCGCCCTGCAATCACGTTTCATGTGCCCCTTGTTGCCGCAATGCCAACACCCGTCTTTGTCTTTCGGTCCCTTAGACTTATTCCTTGACTTAGAACGCCCGTGTTTATTGCCTCCTTTGTTCAGCGATCTTCCTCTTCCTTCAACGTTTAGAGCATTCCCTGAATCCCTGAAACTCCTGATGCCTTCCTTCTAGATTCTTCGCTGAGAATTAGACCAGCCACATCATCAAATTTCAGCTTTGTCGATCCTGAAGAATTGCTCACAGCAATCACCAAACCATCCCAACTGTCTGGCAAACTGGATAAGATCAATAACGCCCTGACCTCATCCTCAAAAGCAATGCCAACGGATTCCAACTGGCTCGTGACTGTATTGAACTCGTTTAGATGTTCAGCCATGCTCCCACCATCTGACATCTTCATGTTGAATAGCTGTTTCATAAGATGAACCTTGTTGGATGCTGAGGGCTTTTCATACATGGTGGCTAGGGCTTCCATTAAATCTTTTGTCGTTTTTACCTTGGATATATTGAAGGCGACGCTCTTAGACAAAGAGAGTCGGATCGTTCCTAAAGCCTTCCTATCCAGTAAAAACCATTCATCATCTGTCAACTTTTCTGGTTTCTTCTCTTTTCCTCCTAGAGGAATATAGAGGTCCTTCTGATATAGATAATCCTCCATCTGCATCTTCCAGAAGGCAAAGTTTGAACCATCAAACTTCTCAATTCTAGTTTTCCCATCTTCTGCCATCGCTCTCAATAGAACCAAACCAATAGCTTTGATACCAGTTTTTGCGCAGCACGCCAACAACGCAGTGAGCCTAGATCCAATCTAAGGCCTCACCCACAAACGATAGACAGGAAGAAATATAAACTAGACATAGATCAAAGCAATCCAAAACAAACCACAAGACAAGATATACGTGGAAAAATCCCAAACTAGGGTAAAAAATCATGGAAGCAAAATTCCACTATGAAGAGAAACGAAGATTACAAGGCAATATACTAACCTCTCCCTTGGAAGTACAGAGAAAATCCTTTGCCCACACCTCAGAATAATTTCCTAAAATTCACCTTAACCTAAAATAGCCCTAGGGACCCCAATTTATAGTTTTGCCAACTTCCCTTTCCGCATCCTAGTTGCAAAAGGACTTGCGACACGAAATCAGCGAAACTCCTTTCGCATCCCAGTTGCGAAAGGACATGCGACACGAAATCCGCGAAACTCCTTTCGCATCCCGGTTGCGAAAGGACTTGAGACACGAAATCTGCGCAACCTCGACTGGTCGTGGGCGGCCCCAGATGTGGCTCCACTTCTCAACAAAGAGGAGATGGAATCAATTTCCCTGATTAGATCTTTGATCCAAGAGTCCGAAAAAGAATATACAGTCGCAATTTGCTTAATATATACAAGAATGCAACAAGCGGATCCTTTTATCGAAGA
This sequence comes from Magnolia officinalis, assembly GCA_021015155.1. NCBI lineage: Eukaryota > Viridiplantae > Streptophyta > Magnoliopsida > Magnoliales > Magnoliaceae > Magnolia > Magnolia officinalis. Next base: position 9,472 of record JAJHSJ010001441.1, on the reverse strand, counting down.
TTTCTTCCTAATATTGCCCTTGATCAAGTTGGTGCATGGTGATATGTAACGTCCAACTTGTCATGTAGAAAGAAGGAACCGATCTCGACCAAGGGCCTTCATGAAAATGTCTGCAAGTTGATGATTAGTCAGTACATAAGAGGATTCGAGAATGCTAGAGGATAACTTCTCTTAGATGAGGTGACAGTCAATTTCAATGTATTTACTATGTTAATGAAACATTGAATTGTTGGCAATGTAAAAAACAGCTTGATCCTCACAATAAAAGCTGCATCGAATGAGAGTGCGGGAATCGGGACCCTTAGATCATGAAAGATGGCTTTAAACCAAACAAGTTCATGAATAGCATTGGCCATGGCACGGTATTCAACTTCAATGGATGAACAATAAACAATGGATTATTTTTAGTTTTTCAAGACAGAAGACTGTGGCCAAGCATGGTAAAGTAACTTGCAGTAGAACTCCACATTTTAAGAAAACTAACCTAATCAGAGTCGGAGTATGCAAATTAAGAGTTAAAGAGGGCTTGTGGAAGACAGAAGGATGCCCTTGCCAGGAGAAGACTTGAGGTTGCACAATACTTGAATAACAACATTATAATGAAGCTTACAAGGTTGGTGCATCAACTGGCTGAAAATATTGACCGAATAAACAATGTTAGGTCTAGTGATAGTTAAATATATGAGACATCCAATAAATCGTCGAAATACTATAGGATTCTTAAGAAGATCTCTATAGCCATCGGTCAAACATAATTTTTATTTTTATTTATTTATTTATTTATTTTTGGGGTTAGCGTGTTCGTACACACCCCACTTGGGAATCGATACCAAGACCTCGATGTTGAAACGAGAATATTCTCACTCAATCAAACGCAAATTTTTGCTCCATAGGAAAACCTGCAGATCAAGCTCCAAGATGTCTGTTGTTTTTTAGAATGTCAAGAGAATATTTGTAATGACTTAGAAGATTTCACTAAGGGAATAGGTCACTTCAATGTTAGAAAATATTTTAAAGGGCCAAGGTCTTTAATGTAAAATTTTGTATGAAGAAAATTTTTTAAGACAGTAATGAGAGATAGATTATTCCCTATTACAATAATGTCATCAACATAGAAAAGAACCACAGTAAATATAGTCACACTAGAGTACGTGATAAGAGAATAATCTGCCGAGAATTGATGATATCCAGCTTCTCATTGTGCAAAGGAGAGTTTTGTGAATCATTTTCTTAAGGCTTCCATTAAGGATTTTATTAAGGCGACAAACACAATGCTCCTCCTGTTTGGAAAAGCCAGGAGGAATGGACATATATGCCTCTTTATGTAGATCACCATGGAGAAATGCATTGTAGACGTCTAATTAATGGATGGTTCAATGATGAATAGTTGCCACAGCCAAAAGACAACAAACAATGACAAGTTTTGCAACAGGTGCAAATGTCTTGTGATAATCAAATCCCTTAGCCGAACTGTACCTTTTGCCACAAAAAATGCTTTAAATCATTCCACGGTACCATCTGAGAAATGTTTGACCTTGTACACCCATTTGTAGCCATTTGATTTTATTTTTATTTTCCCGGTGGTAAAGCTTGCAATGTCCAAGTGTTGTTTTTGCTCCAAGGCACTTATTTTTACTACCATTGCTTCACGCCAATGTGGAAATTTGATAGCTTAGGAGAAGGACGATGGCTCATCATGAAAAGATAGGGTAAAAAATAAGGCAAGATACTTAGCAGATAAACTATTATAGGAAAGAAAATTTGATAAGGGATAAAGAATACCTACAAAAGGCTATGGAGATGAGCTGGTATGAGATGGAATGGTTGGAAGAGTGGGATAACCTGTAGCGCCCCAAAATTCAAGGACCGAGTAGCAACTCGGCTCCCGAATTTTCGAGTGTCAAGTGTGCAATGATGAGTCATGAATACATACAGTTAGTAGGTATTAATAAGCAATGAAGGATTAAGCTAAACATGTTCAGTACTAACCAGGTGAGTAAGATCCAAGTGCTACTAAAACAAATAAATACTCCAACATAAATACATAACCATCTGTAAATAAACCCGACAAATTCGGAATATCATCGTTTAGGGACCCTGTCTCATACATGCGTCAATCCCCAAAATGATTCGGGCTTTGGCCCAATCCCACCGCCATCCATCTTACTAATAAGGTCCACCAAACGCCTGGAAATATGTTGGTCCTCGTCGTCGTCTACACCGACATCTTCCAGCACATCCCGCTCCAAGGTACCTGCGCCTATATCGGATTCTGGTTGCTGTTTTAGAACACCGTCCCAAAGTGGGAGTGAGTAGCTAACTCAGTGGTACTATTAGCAATAGGCCACACAAACTATCATACATAGAATACATTTAATGAACAACATACAATATAGAACCCTAATTACTGTTGTTAATGCAAATGCATGATTCAATGATATGATGCATGCCCCTCACCACCAACATCCCACAAGTGATGACATCTAACATTCACAATGACTAACACTCCCTCAAGCGATGACATCTAATGTTCGCAATGACCAACACTCCCTCAATTACGACCTCGACTGCCTATTCGCTACAATAATAATGCAATGTCATGAAATATGTTAGCCTAGTTGGTTAATTAGGTTTATTCGTTCAGCAGATTAGGGAAACCAGAATACCCTTGGTGGAGTTATTGCTCTAACCCGATTGTGCGACTCAAGGGCCATGGTCATAGGACTCTCGCGATCCTTAGCCCTATATGGGGTCGTCAATCCCGGAAAACATGATCTCAGACGAAAACAATTGGGACTTTAGTGTCCTACTAGCGGTCACTATGGGGAGGTCATCACCCTAGCACAGGCCGACAACACGGGCACAATGTCCCATACCACCGTCTCCGGCTCACAAGTCTAAGTGCTCACTGGACACTACAGAGAAGCTCGTCACCCCAGTATAGGCCGACAGCACGGGCATAGTGTCTCATACCACCATCCCCGGCTCATGAGTCTTATGAGCTGTAAATTAGAGTTAATAGTAGGCGCAATGGTCTCAAGGTACTTCGAGTTCATACAGGCGTGATTAAACATGGTTAACGTGCAAGGATGATCGACTTTAGAATCAATATGCCCCGATGGGCTGAACCGTAGCTAATCGGTTTGAGAACACTCTCTCATGTAGTCCAACTATGGCCAACGACCTACAGTCTAGCTAATCAGGCCAGATTCACTTACGGACAGGCCCAATAAAGACCGCCTAAGTAATACCAGGTAGTCGGCCGATCCATAGTGGAATAAGTATCAATACACAACAAGCAAGGTCATCATTGGACACAATTCACACATGACAGACACCATTTTTAGTATAATCACTGCATGGACAACAACATATTAACTTCCACCTAAATTTACAGTTCATGCATATCATTTTCCAGCCTATATAATCTCATGGACAATCATATAACAATACATGCAATTAATCTTTCATGGGCCACCATGAATCACGCAATTCAGCCATAAATCGGGAATCAGGGCAAGTAACACAACTAGTCAACCATTTCACAGCATTTCATGCCTTCACCAAGCATAATTAGTCACAAATCAGGGAAGCAACAACCAATCAGCAATTTTCAGCATTCTATAACTTCATTCCAAGCATGATTAACACCTAAACAGGAAATCAAAACCAACCAGCAGCAATTTGGGGAAAATTAGATATTTGTACCCTACATGAACATGCAAATGCACAAGTCACGTATTTAGGGTATTAGGGCCAAGCCCCTTCCCATAATTTTAACAATTTCTAGTCCATTATCCTATTTATGCAGTCCAAATAAAAATTCAGCCACATGCTGTAAGTGCTATGGTCTCATGCTCCTTTGGTTGTCAAATTTTGATGTGTCAAAACATCTATCTATGTCTTGTACTTGTATGGTGATTTATATGAATTCAAGACACTGCATAAACACTTCAAGAAGTTACAATGTTGAAGTCTCGGAAAAGCTACATTATTGAAGTTCAAGAAGCTACAATGTTGAAGTTCAAGTCTTAAGAAACAACTCAAGAAATGACTTCAAGACTAATAAGACTACGCATGAAGTAGTTTTTATGCTGATGAAGATCTCAAGTTTAATGCGACAACAAGTTCAAGATCTCAAGCCTGATATGGTTCAAATATCTACATTCTTTGAATGGTTGAAGTTCAATGTCCATACGACATGGTTCAGGTTTGAATGACCTTAGGTTGACCCTTTAAGTAGGTCACTTTGGATACATAAATCAAATATTTATTTTACATAAGTTTGGTCTATTCTACGACCAGTCCTAGCTCTTGTTCGACCAGTCCTAGCATTGGTTGGACTAGTCCAAGAAATTCCACGACCAGTCCTAAGTAGTTGAAGATTTTTCAAAATTTTTGGTACGCCCACGACCAGTCCTGGAGGTCCTTCGACCGGTCGTAGGTGTGGCTTCGACTCGTCCACGACCAGTCGTAGAGCTACGACTCAAAGTCCAGCAACGTAATCCTTGGTCCTACGACCAGTCGTAGAGATCTACGACCAGTCGTAGGTGACCCACGACCAGTCGTAGGCTACTCACGACCAGTCATGGAACGACTTTCAAAGATCGCGCTTAATTTTTTAAATATCTGTTAGAGCTACGACCAGTCGAAGGATTCTAAGACCAGTCGTAGGAGCGAGTTTTACTTCTATAAATTGAACACGAAATTCAGAGTTTTTTACACTTCAACTCGATTCAATTCAAGATTTTTCAAGTGATCACTCTGAGATAAGTCTGTGTTTATTTTAAGCTACATTGTGCTTATTTAATATTCCTTTTTTGCTAGCTTATTTAATTTGATTTTGTTTCTATATTCCAATCTTATTTGAAAAGAGGAATTATCTTATTCCTTCTTCTTGGAATCAAAATCAAATATAGCTACGCCCAACAAGTAAAATCTAAAATCAATTAGAATTTAGAACCTTATGAATGTGAGTATTGGAAATTAAACTTTGACATTCAATCATCTACTCCGATTGGTTCTACTGGGCTGCTACGAAAAGGAGAAATCCAGGTATTTTACAATTCTGTAAAATTTATTTACTTTTGGTTTTGTTTGAGGTTAAGCCAGAAAAATCTCATTGTATTGGTTTGTTTGAGGTTGAACCAGAAAAATCTCATTGTATTGGTTATCTGAGGAGTGCCAGAAAACTCAGAAAAGAGGGGTTTTTGAATTGTGTAAGCCCAAGTGAAAAAGACACAATTGTAAAGGTTTTTGGTGAACCTGTGAAAACCTATTTGATAGTGAACGCTAATATCCCCTGTGTGAGGATATTAGGAGTGGAGTAGCTTTCTGTGTGGCTGTTGGAAAACAGTTGGTGTACACACAGGCGAACCACTATAACTCTTTGTCTTGTGGATTGAATGCTTGCTTAATTTTCATATCTTTTATTATTCGATTGTGTGGAATGTACATGTGGATGTGAATGTTGTAATTATTTACATTTCAAGCAAGTGTGGGGATTGTTGTAATAATTTAGATCTATACTTCTACATTTAATTTCAATTCCTTGCTATTTCATTTACTTATATTAAAATTGAGTCCTTGATCCAAAAGATGTTCTAGAAATAAGGTTGTCCTACCATAAGCCCTTGTTTATTATGGTGTAAGGTTGTCCTTAGAACTGAATTTGTATCAATCTCTCAATACTTATTTATCAAGGTGATTTAAATTTAGCATTGTGAATTGATTCTTAATTGTAAGGCTATTGGTTTACTCTTTTTCCGCTGATTTTATTTTAAATTTGGCATTGTCCTATTCATCCCCCCCTCTAGGATATATAGCTTGGCCTTTTCAAGTGGTATCAAAGCCTAATAGCTCATTTTTGTTGCTTTTTATTTGGATTTATTTCCTGAGCTAACGATCTAAGCTATAAAAAGATGTCAAATTTTGATAGCCTTTCAGTTACTAGGCCTCCACCCTTTGATGGCTCCAACTATGCCTATTGGAAAGCCAGAATGAGGATCTTCCTCAAATCAATGGATGAAAGTGTGTGGCAAGCCACAGTGACTGAATGGAAACCTCCTATCATGGAAGTAACTGGTGTTGATGGTTCAAAATCTATGAAAATTACACCATATTACCAATGGACCACAGTTCAGAAAAATGAGAGTAATGCTAATGCTAAAGCACTAAATGCAATCACTTGCGCACTATCACCGGATGAGTTCAAAAGAATCATATCCTGTGATACTGCAAAGCAAGCCTGGGATATTTTAGAAATGACACACGAAGGTACATCAATTGTCAAGAAATCTAAAGTCCAACTCCTCACAACTAAATTTGAAGAAATTCATATGGAGGAAAATGAAATGTTTATGGACTTTTACACTAGATTGAATGACATTGTAAACTCAATGTGGGGTCTTGGCGATAAGATCCCAGAAAGTAAAGTGTGTGCAAAAATACTACGCTCTCTTCCTGAACGGTTCAATTCTAAGGTAACCGCAATCCAGGAACTTCGTGATACGGATAATATGAAGGTAGAAGAATTAGTTGGTTCTTTACAAACCTATGAATTAAGTTTTAAAGCTCCAAAAGGTAAATCTATTGCTTTGAAGTCATCTAAAAGTATTACTCAAGAAAATTCAGATTCAGAAAAGTCTGAAGATGATATGGCCCTTTTGGCGAAAAAGTTTTATAAGATTTTCAAAAGTAAGAAAAGAGTCGACTTTCAAAAGGCAAATGAAAGAAACGTTCTAAACCTAAGTCTAAAACTTGGAAATCATTGAAAGATAGTCAATGTTACAACTGTCAAGAATATGGGCATTTAGCAAACAAATGTCCTAAAAAGGACAGATCCAAAAGGAAGGGTATGTTGGCTACTTGGGATGAATCGTCTGATTCTGAAGCCTCTTCTGAATCAGAAAATTCAGAAACCGAGTCGGGCAGTGAACTTAAGGCCCTTATGACTCTAGCCAAGTTTACTTTTTCAGATCACGATGATTCAACAAGTGAAGAAAATTTGGATAGTGATCATGAAAATGATGAAGATCTTCAAGATGCTTACAATGCCTTATATAAGGAAAGTTGTAAAATTGCTGTCAAACTTAAACTTCAAAAAGAAAAGTTTTTTAAACTTAAAGAATGTTTTGAAACTCTTGTTTTAGAAAAATCCCACATTTCAGATTGTTTTGAAAAATCAAAGTGTGATCTAGAATTCAAAACCTCTCTAATTGAAAATTGAAATCTGAAAATGAGAAACTTAAAAATGAAGTATCTTCTCTTCTGAGTTTGAAGGACACATGGAGATATGCCTAAGGTGATCCAAAATTAGAAAAATTATTATCCGGATCAAGAAAATGTAGCGATCGATCCGGGTTAGGCTATGATAAAAACACATCTCCTAAACAGAAGAATACTCCTTCCAATTATATGAAAGGAGAGACTTCTAACTCAAAAGGAAAAGGTACTAGTCAAGTTTTTTCTAAAAATACAAAAACTTTTCAAAAACCCAAAAGCAGCTATATAAATTTCAAAAATCAGATTCGAAACCCACTAGCTGAAAAAATTGTTGATTTACTTAAGGAGCTATTAAAATCTAACTCAGTAGGTCACTCTTACAACTATAAACAAAAGAAGACCAATTATTCTCCTAAACCCAAAACAGTCCTGAAATGGGTTCCTAAGGTTGCCTGTTTGGTTGCTCACACTGCTTTCAAAGCTACAAGCCATTCGAAATGGTACCTAGATAGTGGATTCTCCAGACATATGACAGGCGACAAGGCACTATTCACCGATCTTAAAGATATGACTGATGGATCAGTCACATTTGATGATGGTAGCAACTGCAAGATAATTGGCAAAGGTACGGTCCAACTCTATAACCTTCCCTTATTTAAAAATGCTTATATGTTGAGGGTTTAAAACACAACCTGTTGAGCATATCTCAAATATGCGATAACAACCATAATGTTAAATTTTCTAATCAAGGTTGTGAAATTATAAATGAAAAGGGTTCTGTAATATTAACTGGTCGCAGAACTTCTGAAAACTGCTATATAGTAAGCAATGGTAGCTCATCTAAACAAACGTGCTACATGGTCCATACCAATGAGACAGAATTATGGCATAAACGCCCTTGGACATGTACACTACCGAAATTTATACAGATTGAGCAAAAGTGAACTAATTAGAGGTCTACCTAAGATGCAAAAAGTAGACAAGATTTGTGGTGAATGCCAGTATGGTAAACAAACTAGGAGCTCTCACAAAAAGGTGAACTCCAATACCACCACAAGACCACTCGAGCTTCTCCACATGGATCTTATAGGACCAACAAGAACGGAAAGTCGAGGTGGCAAAAAGTATATCTTAGTTATCGTAGATGATTATACAAGATACACTTGGGTTTCATTTTTGAGAGACAAATCAGAAACCCTTGATGAAGTGAAAAAGATTATAAAACGGATTCAAACTGAAAAATGTTCTCAAGTAACAAGATCCGTAGTGATCATGGATCCGAATTCGAAAATAGCGGTTTTGAGAAATTCTGTAGCGATCAGGGAATATCGCATGAATTCTCTGCACCTAAAACTCCTCAACAAAATGGAATTGTCGAGAGGAAGAATAGAGTGCTTCAAGAAATGGAAAATGTTATGTTAAATAGCATGAAGCTCCCTAGGAATCTCTGGGCTGAAGCAGTGAATACAGCCTGCTACATTATTAACCGTGTTTATATTTGTAAATCTAATAATAAAACGACTTATGAAATGTGGTTGAGAAAAAGCCTTCTGTCAAATACTTTCGAGTTTTTGGTAGCAAGTGCTATATTTTGCGTGACCGTGAAAATTTGGGAAAGTTCGACACTAAAAGTGATGAAGGATCTTTTTAGGATATTCTTTAAACAGTCGTGCATATCGTGTTCTGAACAACAGGACCGGTGTGATTCAAGAGTCAATAAATGTTGTGATTGACGATCTTTTGAATACACCTGTCCCTAGTTCAGATAATGATGAAGTGCTTATACTTGAAAAACAAGAAACTTCATCAAGTGAAACTAATTCTGAATTAAGGACTGTTAAAGATCATCCAACTTCTCAAATACTTGGAAACCCTCTCACTGGTGTGCGCACTCGTAGACAATTAGAGGACATATGTAACTACGTATGCTTTACATCCCAGATTGAACCAGTTAATGTAAAAGAAACACTTTCGGATGAAAACTGGATTCTTGCGATGCAAGAAGAACTTAATCAATTGTCAGAAATGATGTCTGGTACCTTGTTCCTAGACCTAAAGATAAACATATTATTGGAACAAAATGGATTTTCAAAAACAAATCTGATGAACTTGGAAATATTATTCGAAATAAAGCAAGACTAGTTGTACAGGGGTATACACAAATTGAAGGTATTGACTATAATGAGACATTTGCCCCTGTAGCTCGTCTTGAATCAATCAGACTTTTTATCTCCATTGCATGTTTTAG